>JALPQI010009222.1:0-44181 GCA_025490895.1 Thaumatotibia leucotreta
TTTATTATTTTTATTTACGTACATTAATGCTATTTTGATGCGTTTTTAACGTAAATTTTTGAATTTGGTATTTTTTATCCTAATTGTATCAAAGTGAGGATGCTAATTTTTTTGTCAGTAAATGCTTTATTTGTAGTTATACTTTTACAAAAAGAAAATATTAAAAAAACCCAATAGTTTTTTCGTCATTCCAGAATTTCTTAAAATTTTTTTTTCGAAATTTCATAACTCGAAAACTACAAAAAATCGGCTAATATACATGGGGTATATTCTGATAGCTCATGACGTGAGGAATCTAAAAAAAAATTTTTGACGTCAAGGTTTGGACCACCCTGTATAAGATACATATTACAGATACTTAAACACAGTCATGATCAACAAATATTTGTGATAAATAAATACACAAATAATGCCCTCGCCGGGATTCGAACCCGGAACGTCCAGCTTTGTAGGCAGGGTCACTACCAGCTAAGCTACGGAGGCTGTTTAGTAATATTAAATAAATTATAAGTTAGTATCCATTAGTTGTTACTTGATTCATTTTTTTTTTCGCTATGCAAAGACAATTTTAGAGCAATGTTGTTGGGGTTGCAATTGTATTCCATATTTTTAAGTGTGTTTTTTAAATACCCCTCTCATATAAATACCGAAAATATAATCCCTAATAAATACCTACTTCTATAAAGAAAATTACCATTCGATCACGTACATAATAAGGGTGAATACACATTTATCAGCATGCGTACGCATTTTGTTTATAGAAAATGTCAGTTTAGTATGGGACCGCGTCCTGCTTTCGGCACGCGCACGCATGCTTACACGTTTCATAAGTACTAAACAGTCAATTTTATTAGACAAAATGCGTACGCATGCTGATAAATGTGTCTTCACCCTAATCGTAGAAGTTTAGTCGTATAATCTCCCTCACGAGACAGATTATATGCTTAGTGTGGGTGTAATCATAAAAAGTATCTTCGTTTTAATAATTTCATAAAATAAACTATTTATATGTATTTATATACAAGGAAAAATCTCAATATACTACGCCAAAAATACAAGTCTATTTCAATTATCCCAAAGCACTTCATAATCGTCAGAACCTTATTCTCCGGCTAAGATAAAGGCAATATGATAAACGATGGTGATTCTGCAGAAACGAATGAGGGTTTATTCGACAAAACGTACTGAATAAGTGAATTGTGAACACCAAATATACATCTACATAAATATAATTAACGGTTAAACTCGGGTGTATTTAATGACTATTTGCGACATTTTTCGGAGAGCCTAAGTCTCCATTATCAGGCAATGAGTCTGGCCGTGTGGTGACGGCAGTAAGAACACAATTGTCACCACCCCAACTCCTCCTGCGGGCGCGCCACATGGTTCCCCGAGAGCCTAACCCCCTTATTCATAAACGTGTGCTAACTTAACAAGCCGCTAATAATTGTTTATCTCTTTTGCTCTTATGGACACATTGTTAAGACCGAAAGGGACAAACAATTATTAACGGCTTGTTAAGTTAGCAGACGTTTATGAATAAGTGTACATTATCAAGCACTGAGCCCGCGACTACTTGCGCTGCGCTCAAGGCGTAATTTTTGTATGAGATGATGTTTTGTTTTCAACTTCTGATGTATGGATGAACCCTTTGAGCCCCAGCGTCATCATATGATGGCGGAAGTACATAAGCGCTCCAAATGCCTGGGATTCGATGGGTTAAAATCTAGCATGAAAAAGAAATACAAGTGCACCGGATTTTTTTTTAAATACTGAGTCGAAACAGCAACTAAAAGCGTGACAGAGTAGTATGAAACAAGACAACGAAAATAATTTTGACCCAGGTACTGACGCGGATTGTTAATAAAAACACCTCTATTTAAATCGTCATACAATACTATGAAATGTTTTAACCTCCACCACAATAGAAGCCTCCAGAATCCGACAAAACAGTTTTAAAACAATCCCGAAAAACCTCGCGACGTGCGAAATTCCACATAAAGCATTTCTATGTGGGAAAATCATTTCAGTTTTTCGGCGGAGAATTTAAATGTGCTTGTGCAGGGTTCACACTATTGAATTAAATTAAAAAAGTGGTTATTTTATTCCGATTTTATTGTTAGCCTCCGTAGCCTAGTTGGTAGTGACCCAGTCTAAGAAGCTGGAGGTTACCGGTTCGAATGCTGGCGAGGGCATTATTTGTATTATTTATTTATCACAAAAATATTTTTTCATCGGTCGTCAATTCAATATGTTTAAGTGTGTATCTGTGTATGTATCTAAGTATCTATTGTTAATATTTATCATCAACATCATCATCAGCCTGTGATAGTCCACTGCTGGACGTAGGCCTCTCCTATTAACTATACGTATAGACGCATTAGGAGGTAAATGCCCATAATCGCCACGCTGGTCAAGCGGATTGGCGATCGCAGTAATGTGACCACTATGATGACGCTGCTGCCCATGATCAATCTTGTAGAATGGTCAGTGACACTTCAATCCCTTAGTCGACTCTTACGACACCCGCTGAAGAGTTGAGGTGATGATAAATGTATTCTTACTGTCGTCACCACACGTTCATAATAAGCGACTATAAATAGTCGCTTATTATTCACAATAAAGCGTATCCTCGGCTAGGTCTACGTCAATTTGTGTAAAATGACTGTAGTGATCGTTATCAACGTGCCGTATTGGTGGCAAAGTATGGTTGACAGAAAAATCTAATACAGAGGTATTTTATCAATTATTAATATCTCACGAATTATAGTAATTTTAATTATTATAATTAATTCCCTACGCGTCTTTTAATCACTTACTCTAATGATGCTGGTTAAAATGTATTCTTCAGATTCGGCTGTCAAGCGTACACATCAAATTGAAAATCCATTACATAACTCTGATCTTACTCCGCTTGAAATAGTTACTTCAATATTCATTTTGATTAAAAAACAGATTTCACAAAATGTTATTTAAAGTACTATTATGTGACAAATTAATTTCATTCCATTTTTTTCTTTTTAAAGTAGGATAAAAAATTGTGTGTATCCTAAGGTAAGTAGGTACTGTTTTATTTTCAAGTAATATAACAATATAGAATTGTCAATGATTGTTACTTTTTCTGTCAACCATATCCATTGCCACGGAAAGTGCACGTTGATAACGATTACTAAAAATGAGGCATAATAATGATTTGTTTATTTTTATTTCAAGCCAGGCTTACAATTACCTATAGACAGCTACGACCAAAAAACAAATATTTGTGATAAATAAATACACAAATAATGCCCTCGCCGGGATTCCGATCCGGAAGTTCCAGCTTCGTAGGCAGGTTCACTACCAGCTAGGCTACGGAGACTGAAAAAACTTGGTTATCGCTTTATCCTTAGGAAGGTACAAATAGTCACAACCAAATTACAAAAATGAACCTTGAAGCAGCAGATCTGGACCAGTTTTTTTGGAAAAACCTCGAAATAGCCCAATATTGTAAAATGTTTTATACTTATGTGTAACCCATTTGCTTAATATTTAAATATGTTTGAGTCTCACGCTAGCTACAATTCTAAAAAAATATTTCATACTCTAAAGAGTAGGTATACGTACTTACGCAGTACTCAAAATTTTGTGTAATTACAAAACATCGAATTTTTAAATTACTCCAATAACTAGTTGATAATGTACAAAATAACGGTTCTAATTCGGTATGCCGAAGAACAAAATTAGAACCGTACTTTTCTATAAAAAAAAACCGGTATCCGAGCCGTCAAGAATTTAACGGTGAATGAAAATCTCCTCAGGATTTAATATTCCCATTCCAGCCTTGTCCTTCCTACACTGCCTCTTCGTCACAAAACATTCTGAAAACGCTGCATAATTTGAAGCTTCATCACAACCGTGTAAGCCGCAAAAGAAAGCCTTTAGAAATGCTAATATATTCAAATGCCTTAGCTTCTAGTTGTATACGTTTTAAGTTCTGAGCTGATGTGCTCAAAATATCTGGACGTGAATTTGTGGGGAGTAATGGCAAATAATCCATGGTATGCGTAATATATATATGCCGATTTTATACATACTTACAAAAGCAATGCATGATAACTAATATTGATAATCACCATCACGGTTTGTGTTGAAGTCAATTAACAAAATAAATTTTGAAATCGGTTGGCGTGATATACACCGTGTTTTTATTGATTTCCGTTAAATTGGACAGGTCACTTGGAACATTAATAGAAGTCGCCTGGTATATCGGCTTTAATGTTCATTTCGTAAAAAAAAATTTTTTTTCGTTTTCTTACATAATAATTGAAATGGCAAGTGTGAGAAAATAAGATCTCAGGTGACTGACGGCACATGTCAAAATAAGTTTAATTCGGATGTAATAAAGGTTGCAATACACTTGTTCAGTCATTAAACTTATTTTTTAAATAACTCAATAAAAGTAAGAGCTAAGATACTAGTTTCTTAGAGAAATTGAATATTTTTGACCTAAACAAGCTTCCCTTTAATTTAACGGAAATCAATAAAAACACGGTGTATGTATAAAAGGTATTGAGTTTTTCGTTTATTTGTAGTGCATAATTATGCTTAATGCAAATTTATAACTTATATGGTTTTCTGATTAATAACATTGTCAAAACTGGATCAAATTAAAATGAGACCAATCGGTAAGCATCAGCATTTTTTTTTCAAAACTACAATTTGTGTACATAGATTAAATCTAACTAATCTACTTAACCTAACCTATATCTAAGATTGGCCCTTGTAGCATTGTACCGAGGACGCTGGCGGCATTTCCTCGCTGTATCGCAATACTGATGCGTTGTGCGAGGAAGTTGCCAGCTCTTCGGTCTTTAGATACATCAACCAGACGTTTCGCTATTTCAGCAAACAATTTGCGTGCTTTTGATATTAAAAAGAATCATCAAAATTGGATCACCCAGTCGAACAAATTTAGAACCTTCTACTTTTTTGAAGTTCGCTGAAAAATCAATAAGAGCTGAAATAACAAGTACTCTACACAATTGCAGGAAAAACTAGTACCTATTACAAGGCAAAAAACATCAAACAAATTGCTAACAACTTTAGACAGTTTGTGATTACTGACACACTTTGGCGAAGGAAAACATCGCGAAGAAATCGGATTACTCCTAATAAGGCTCTCAAGGGAAAACCTGATGTTTCAGTGAAATGAGAGAAATATTTGGCTCTGTTTATTTCAAATAATGGCAGCAGTGTTATTCACTAAGGAAACCGCCTTGCTGTCAGCGCTGTGTCAGCGCTGCGGCAGCGTCGAGCCTAAAAATGGTATTCACTAATTGTATTTTAAACGACACTTAGTGCTCGGCGAGAATGTGGCGTGAGCTGGAACTACACTGCGTCGAGAGTTTGACGTTTAATATACGAACTTCGTATTCTCTAACGAAAAACAGCGACGAACTCGCCCACAAGCTCGCTCACAGCCACGATTCTTAATGTCAAATAAAACAGCTAGGATTTTAGACAAGGCTGTCTCGACGTCGAGCTCGTTGACGAACGCAGCTTCGAATATAGCATAGCTGAGGCTGGTAAAAGTTACCTACTTATACCGTGGTCAATACGGGCGATAAAATTAACCATGGGATTCATTAGTGTAATCATGGATTCGCTAGATGGCGGGATGGTTTGCATAAGGAGGCTGGCAGAAACTGGGTGCATAAAGCAGCAGACCGAGCTCTGTGGTGTACCTTGGGGGAGGCCTATGTCCAGCAGTGGACTGCAACAGGCTGGAGATGATGATGATGATGAATCATGGATTACGAGGTTTTTCTAAGTTACTTTTAATTATCATCCCACAGAATTAAAAAAAAAAATTCGGAGCATCAATCTAGGTACAAACATTTGTTAATATTGATATGGCAGTTATGCTTTAGTTCTCGTTTTTCAAAGGTGGATTTAGACCAAACAAGCATTCGCTGATTCTATCCTTATTCTACGAAATCAACAAATTTTGACGAATCACGTTTTGTGTAACGAACGAATTTCGAAGAGTGAGGGATAGAATGAACGAATGCTCGTTGGGTATAAATGTTCCTCAAGATTGAACTTTTGATTGTTATAGATTAATCCTTATTATTGTGAGGGTAAGACACCATTTTTTCGATAGTCTTAACGTCATACACATACGGCTCATTTCAAAACTATCAAAAGTTCATTCTTACAAATCGGCAAGCTATAAGCTTTTGAAATTAGCTATCAGCGAGCGTTTAATTTGAGTGTGTTGCTCTAGATTGCGCGCCGAATTATTTCGTATGGATCATTTTGTTGCCCTAATTTTGTAAATGTCATATTAGATGGCACACCGCTTGCGTGGTGTGACCAGCAAATGGTTTGCCATCTACTATTACATTTATGAAATGAAATAGAATTTATTTATGACATGCACAGTAAACAAAGACATAATTCTGGCACCCTAGTGAAAAGGGGTATAAGTCGAATTTTGGCCAAATTGAGTTAAGTATACCAAAAAATTAAAAAAAAAAATGGCATCTGTTGGTGTAAAAGGATCTAAGATATCACATAAATTGACAGAGTTACGGTCGTGTAATATGGTATAACTAACACAAATGACCATGGTCATTAAACACACTGCATGCAGTGTCAGGTATAAGTTGAAATAAATTCTTACTAACAAAAAAAGTATATCGTTGTAAAGTTACAAAAGGTATTAGTGTAGCTAAGTTTTACGCATTTGGATTTTTGTTGTGTGTAACGCTATAACTACTCATATTCTCTTGATGGTCACTCGGATAATGAGGATCCATGTGTATTTAAATCACTTTACACGAACAATATGAACATTTTTTGGGATACAATTCGATATGAACCCCATATTCACGAATAAAATTATGTTGTTACGGGTACAAGTCGACTATAATCACTTTGAATTACAGTTTTTTCAAGTGATACAATCCATTTGCGGGAATTATATCCGTTTTCACCTAATTAAAAAGTATTACGTAACATTTAACACCAGTAAATTGACGGATTTGTACTAAGTTGTACCCTTTTACACTAAATTCCGTTATACATACACAATGTTTAAAATAGTTAGTAGTGTTAATTTTTAATATTTAATTTACTTAGTGGTTAATGATTTTTTTAAAATATGATTATATATATATTTTTTCAAATTCATGTGTTAAATTCTGCTGCTTATTTGTTAAAACCTATGTTAGTAAAATTAGTTTGTGTTGAAAGTTTTGAATGACCTAACGCAAATAACCTTTTTTAAATTGTAGTAACAATTTTACTTATGATCTAGGTAATATAAAAAGCGCGCTATATACTTGTACGAGTATTTGCTGCTGTTCTATGGCTGTTGCTATATCTATATTACTCCAGAAACATGCGATTAGAACAATTTCAAAACAGCCACCCGGAAACCATGCCTGGCCACTTTTTACGAATGCTAACATAATGAAAACAATATAATCACAATACTTTTTTAAATTGTCTACTAACAAAATTAATAAAGTTAATGTACACAATAATAAAATTAATTAACACAATAATTCAAGTTAATATTTAGCTATACAAGTTTTATAAGAATTATAATCGATAGAACATAATAGTGACAGGCTTTTTACTTATAAAGAGTGAACACTTTTAAATTGTCGCAAGTTGAATAAAGGTTAATACAGTAAAATATTATACAAGGATACCCAAAAATGTTTATTATTTGAAAGTTTACGACAAAACAAAACAATAACAATTTTATTCCTTGTCTAAGGCACGACGACAAAATTCTCGAACTTTCCTCTTGACCTGACGCATAGAATTTTGCATGGAATAATTTGTGATAAGTTTCGTACATTTTATCCACTTTTTTTATTAATCAGGCAATGTTTTGGCCGATTGGGATGTTTTCAGCAATTTTGTTTTTATATTTGCCCAGTATTTTTCTATCAGCCGCAATTCTGGGCAATTTGGCAGATCTCTTTCCTTTAGTACAACATTGGCAGCATTCCTATTATACCACTCCTTAGCTCTAGATGAATAGTGACAACTTGCCAATTCTGGCCAAAATTATGTCGAACAATTGTGCTTTCGAATAAGTGGCAACAACTTCTTCTTTAGGCATTCGGATATATAAATATCTGTGTTAATTGTGCCAGTGGTTACAAAAGGCGAACTTCTCATGCCGCTCTGGCAAATTGCATGCCACACGAGGAACTTTTTGGCAAATTTCTCGACTGGAATTACTTTTTCTCATTCAGACAGACTCTGGTCGTCGCCGGAAGAAGAGCATTGATTACCTGGTATTGATTTGAAATCAGCCATGAGATACGTTTCGTCATCAATAATTAAGCAACTGTATTTTGAACCAACAAGGCGTACAGTAGTCTAGAACGTCGGATTACTCGATTATATTGAGAAACCGTTCTCTTCGAGGCTTTTTGTTTTTTATAAGTAACAATTCCGCAGTTTATTTTTTGTTTTTTGCACATTACTTTGGCTTGTTCCAATTTTTTTGAAGACTTTTCGGGACGAAATAGCCGGCTTGTGATCAAACAGTTAACACAATTTTAATTCTAATTTTTTATTCCGTTTTCTTATCGGATAACCCTCTCGCTGCTTTCTTTTAGTAGTTTTACCTTCTTTTAGCTTTTTTATGGTCCTTTGTACTGTTCTCCGAGTTGAATTGCACGATATTGCAAGTTCCAAAGTAGATATAAGGTATTCATAGTAAATTTTCGCAAAATACATTCTCGAACACTTTTTTCCTTTGAAGATATCTTGAAAGATAAAAGCAAGTGACTGTTTATTTTTAAGAACAAAACATGCCAGTGAGTTCTAAATTATGAATGTAATTTAAGTTTTATCAAAAACGTCGAGAGTCTAGGAAAAAAACTGAATTATGTTAGCGACAATTTAAAAGTACTCACTCTTTAATCGTCGATTAAAGTCTGTTTATTAAGATTCCATACAGAGTGCTGCAACGTTACTATTTAATTTTCATCCGAAACAACTGGAATAACTTCTTTACATACTAGTGCGAGAAGTTGTTTATATCTTGCCTGGTTGAAAACTTCGCAAGGCCATCGGTACTGAAAAATGTCGTACGATACACGTGCAAAAAGGAAATTCGTAAATCGTGTCGATTTAAAACACTCCCTTCGGTCGTGCTTTGCTTTATTTATGCTTATTTCGAACTTAATTTTTTCACAGTTGTATCGTAATGTACATTACGATAGGCTATAGACAATAGTTTTTTTAATAAAATATCGATTTTCAATAGTATGTTATTTTAGGTGACTCGATAAGATACAAAATTGCCATTCAGGCGTTACGGAACGTACCTAGCTGCGCGCACGACATCCAGGGCATAAAGTCATTGGGACAGTAGGGCTAGACAATGTAGGAAATAATTAAATTAAATTGATGTATGAGTATTGAATTTCGTGACTTAAATTATTTACTTTCCTGAATCCGTAGAAAATAGAGTATTTGTACTATTTAGGTTTTTAGTCGAGTTCCGTGTTTGCGAAATAAGGCATGAGAAAAAAATTATTAATACACGATTATGAAAGTAAAATTTATAATTGATAAGAATAAATAAATGTTACATTTGGGTATTTTTTGGTACTATGAAATTTAAAAACATTTCATTTTATGATACGTTGTGTTTTGGCTGTTGAAAATGGAAAAAAGAAATATTTTTATTGTAACTTATTTCATAGAATTTGGATACAATTGAATAAAATGATTTATATAAATCTTGTTAATCCCTTTTACAGGTTACTAACATTTTGTGCACAAAGGTACAAGTCGGTTTTTTTGGGATTATATTGTATACGTGTATGCTATGCCATTAAAATTAATTTCACCAACAAACTTAGCTAAAACTTTTTCGTAAAAGTACATCTCAAAAAGAGTTATCATAAAATAAGTTAAATGTATACCCGTTTTCACTAATGTCCAATATATGTGAAAAGGGGTACTAATTTGGTTATATTTCTAAATAGCATTTATTTCAGCGGGTACAAGTCAATTTTTTCTTAAACTATTGATTTTAGCCATAAACCAATGACGGCATGTGAAAGAGCGTATTGTATTTACTCAAAGTGCATTTAAAGTTATTTAATTTTTTTTGCCATTTAGGCACAGTAATTTTTAATAATTTAGCCAATTGTTTTTTGGCTCTCCTGTAAAGTGGCAAAATTCGACTTATACCCCTTTTCACTAGGGTGCCAGTTAACAAGTAAAATTGTTTATTGTTTATTGTTTATAAAAAAAAATACAATTGTACCTTACAGCTAAGGCCAGAACAGTACAAAATGGCAAAAACATATTACTTACTAATAACATAATATAAGTTCGTACAAACACAATTTTTAAACATTACTCGATACTACTTACAGGCATCTCTCTCTCGATCACTCTCTTACACTCGTTCATCAACCGTCCCAACGTATCCACAAACAAATCACATTTTGGCTGTGCTTCGAGCAAGGAGTTGAGAAGTGCATGTGCGCGTGCGACGGGTGTCTGTGTGTGCGCGCGCGTGCGGGCCGCGCCTCCGGCCAGCAGCGGGTGACTGCGCGCCCGGGTGTACTGGTTAGGTACGAACAAACGAACGAAGGCTTCTACAAGGGCTACACTGTCAACGGTATTTCTGAGGACACCGACAGAGAATTTAGCCAAAGAAAGTAACCTACGCAACTGCAGCGAGTCGTACCCTAGATGCCCCTGCAGAAATAGCGTAGGATACATATAGGGATAGTAAGCGTATACTTTCTTATAGAGAGCCCGCAGAAACGCCTTTTGTACTTGTTCTAGCATGAGGATGTACTTGCTCTCGTGCGGGCTCCACAATATTGCACTTGTTTCGAGCATGCTGCGCACAAGCGCCGCATATAGAGCGCGAGTGGCGTGCACGGTTAAAGGAGCGGAATTGCGCATGACGAACCCTAGCCTTTTATATGCGGCCTTAGACACTGCCTGAGCATGATCGCGGAATGTGACTTCTGGGTCAAACGTAACTCCCAGATCGCGCACCTGCTCCGACCGCGACACAATACCGCCTCCGATACTGTAATCGAACACTCGCGGGGTGCGCGACCGGGTGAAAGACATCATCTCACACTTACTCGTGTTGAAATAGAGTTTATTTTCCAGACTCCAGCGGTGAACCGCGTCTATGTCCAATTGCAGCTCCTCACAATCTCTTTGGCTTCGGATCGGTTTAATAATCTTTACGTCATCGGCGAACATCAACACTGTAGAAAAACGCACTTTCTCTGGCAGATCATTTATCAGTAAGACGAAAAGAAATGGTCCTAGATTCGAACCCTGACTTATACCAGACCGCGTGCTGTAGCTATCAGACAAGTAGGGGCCGTATTTGACGTATTGCTCCCGATCGGCTAGATAATTCGCGAAAAGTTTAAGTAGTCTGGGTGTAAAACCCATTGCACCAAGTTTTAGCAAGAGCACGTCGTTATCTACCCGATCGAAAGCTTTTTGAAAGTCAAGATACACGACATCAACTTGAGCCTTCTTGTCAAGCTCGCGAGACAAAATATGAGTCAGGGTAAGGAGATTGGTGGTCACTGACCTCTGGGGGAGAAATGCATGTTGCGCGCCAGTGACGTATGGCCGACATTGAGGAAGCAGCCTGCCATGCGTCGCCGACTCGAATACCTTAGCCAAGACGTTCAGAATTGCAATTGGACGATGGTTTTCCACTTTCACTTTTGTACCTGTCTTAGGAATAGGCGTTACCCTAGATCTTTTCCAAGCAGTTGGGTAAATTCCGGAATGAAGGATGATATTGAAAATGTATTCCAATGGCCCGACTAGACTGTCAATACATCCCTTTACCACAAAAGCCGGTATCGCGTCAGGACCAGGTGCAGATCTGGGTTTGAGTTTTTTAACTGCATTCCTAACATCGCTCCGTGTAAAGTACCGAATATCTACACACCTGGCATCGCTTGGGAAGCATGCACTAGCCACCGATGGATCTAAAATAGGCTCACCCGGCAGGAAAACGGACCCGAAATGAGACGCGAATGCAGTGGCGGCATCTGCGCCGGAGTGCTCAACGTCCCCACGTGTCACCTTTGCTGCTATGCCTCCCTTGCAACGCAAAGAGTTCATATATGACCAAAATTGAGCTGGGTCATGGGATAACTTTTGAGATATGTCTAGCATATACCTTTTGTGTGCTTCGATTATATCCAATTTAATCTTGGCACGAAGTTGACTAAAGCGCGTATAGACTTCCCTATTTCCCGTACGTTTCCATTGCCGGTGGAAATGCGCTTTCATTCCTATGTCACGAATTATTACCTTCGAGAAATAGACTGGATAGGCACGACTACACGATTGCTTCCGCCTTTTCTTTGGGATGCACTGATTAAATGAGTTATACAACGTCTCATATAAAATATAAAATATGAACAGCATCATTGGAACACTCACTACGATAAAGTTGGTTCCAGTTTGTGTCTCTAATTATGCAGTATAGTTGGTAGAAATTACCCTTAGAGAAATTCCAATCATACTGTTCGTCTATGTTGGACGGTTCCATGACGACTCCAACTGCCGCGACTGTAAAACAAGCTCGGATTATTATTGGTGGATGGTGTGAATCGATTTTAGTGAGGACCTCGTGCGAATATAACAAATAAGCACAGAACGACAACTTGCCACAAAAGGGTCACAACTAAGCATGTAGCTGGCTAGGCCAGCGCTGTTATTCCGTTGTGATCCAGGTGTGTACACTGGAATGTTTACGTAGTAGCATACGCTACACACGCACGCGCACGCGTGAACACGCATTCAGTGTGATTTAGCCTTTAAAAGTGTGACTCTCAATCCGTAGATTGCGTCGAATACCACGAAAACCGTAAAATATCATTATCAGCCGATCACAATCCACTGCTCGGCACAGGTATATCTTATTATCTTTGCGCGGACGCATTAGGAACGAATTACTCATAATTGCTACGCTGGGCAAGCGGGTTGGCAATCGCATCACAGTATGTCCACTATGAGATTGCTGCTGCCTATCATAAACTCTTGAATTAGTGCCTAGTGACAGATCCGCCACAAGCCATTAAAACCGTGATTTAAAAGAATTAAAGTCATTAATCGACACGCAAATTATTGACAACGGCGTTCCAAGGCCAAATATTCTATAATCGAATGGTCAAACGCTTCAATCCTTCAGTCGACTCTTACGACACCCACGGGAAGAGTTGTAGTAGCAATAACTGACGTTATCAGCACGGCGATGATAATGACCTCATTTCTGAGGCACTGCGAGAAAAAACTCGATTCAGCTAACCGCTTTCCGCAAATTACACTTTCCAGCTGTTAAGGTAAAAACAGTTTCTCTGTTCCTCGTTAAATTTAAAACGTTATTTGCAGTCGCTTTGGATCCCATTATGTCCATTGACTATATCCAAGAAGGTTCGATTCGAACTGGAAATCTCTATTCGATTGGGTATTATGCACACATCACATCCATCAGCCTATGATAGTCTACTGCTGGACGTACTCTCCTATTAACTATGCGAAATAGACGCATTAGGAGGTCAATACCCATAATCGCCACGTGGATTGGCGATCGCAGTTATGTGTCCATTATTATTATTATTTCCTTTATTTATCTCTTTTCTCAAGTTAGGTTTGTTATAAAAATGTCTATAAAAGTAAAATACAATACAACATACAAAAACAATACAAAATATAAACACTTTATAAAAAACCTAACCTAGTGTGCCGCCGGCAACGGGGCTGGCCCAAGCTGCCGGTGGTTAAGGTCGCAGAGAGAGGAACCGACGGACTATCCGCGCCGTGTCCAGGACTACCGCCTTCTGCATCTGACCCTTGATCCAGCCATCTAGCGAGAGACTCTTAAGATGTTGGTCGAGACTCTTCGCTATTAAACCGTTCGCTGTAACGACTATCGGGACTATGATCGTCGAGTCAACATCCCACATGGCGGTTATCTCGTGGGCCAAGTCTAGGTACTTACTGGACTTGTCCTTCTCGGCCTTCACGAGATTCTCATCATGGGGGATGGTGACGTCGACGAGTACAGCCCGGCGCTGCGATCGATCTACCAGCACGATATCAGGCTTATTGGCTACAATAGTCCTGTCCGTGATGATAGGTCGATCCCAATAGAGCGTGGCACGACCATTTTCGAGAACTGGTGCCGTTGTGTACTTGTAGTATGGCACTTCGATGTCCACAAGGCCGTATTGAAGAGCAAGCTGCTGGTGTATAATACTGGCTACGAGGTTATGTCTGTGCAAGTACTCGGTGTTAGCAATCTGAGAACAACCGGAAATAATATGCCTGAGTGACTCACCGGGACGGCGGCATGCCCGACAAATGTCGACCGTACCGTCCTTCAGGATATATTTCCGGTAGTTATTCGTCATGATAACCTCGTCAGCAATTGCACAGGCAAAACCCTCGGTTTCTCCGAAGAGGTCCCCGAATCGTAGCCAGTTCACCGACGCGAGCATATCTACGTCAGGTCCCGTGAGGGCCTTGTAGAACCGCCCGTGTAGCTCCTTGCTCTTCCATACCACCTTGCGGTCCTCAGTGCTTAGTACCACAGGTTTGCGCCAGTTCTCTTTTGCCAAGGAGAGCGGCGTGAAGTTCCGGTCTACTGCCACCACATCACGATGCATCCCGCACTCATTGTTTAGGAAATAGTTTCTAAGATTGTACACCTCACGGTTGTGGAGGTTTTTGGCATTTAAGAAGCCGCGACCCCCACACCTCCGTGGGATGTACAATCTCATAACTGATGAGCGCGGGTGTAGCATTCGATGTGTGGTAAGCAGTGTACGGACCCTTCGATCCAGGGCGTCCAGCTCGGTCTGAGTCCACCTTAGTATGCCAAAGGAGTATGTGAGTATGGGTATTACCCAGGCGTTGAAGGCGCGCACTTTGTTGCCTCCTGACAAAAGACTGTTAAGTACTTTTGTGAGCCGGCTGAAAAAGCGCTCCTTCACCGTCTGTCTAATTCCCATATCTTCAATACCCAAAGACTGTGACATACCAAGGTATTTATAGGTTTCTGCTTCCGAGATAGATCTGAACGACATTGTCTCAGAAAGTTGTAAATTTGTTGAATTTACTACTTTCCCCCGCTGCACATGCATAACCGCACACTTATCGACACCAAACTCCATATTGATGGCACTACTGAAAACTTCTGTGGTTCGCAGTAGTTCCAACAAGTCTTGGCTATTTGGCGCAAATAATTTGAGATCATCCATATACAGAAGGTGAGAAATGACTTCACCCTCTCTCCGAAGCCGGCAACCTAGTCCTGAATCCTTCAGCAGGGTGCTGAGGGGATTCAGAGCTAGGCAGAACCATAAGGGACTCAGACTGTCACCCTGGAATATTCCTCGCTCGATCCTTATGAAGTCCTGCGGGCCAGAGGGGTCATCCCCGCCTCCTGGTTGACGAAGAACTGTGGTCCACTGCCCCATACATGCGCCTAGAAAGGATCTTAAAGCTGCATCAACTTTATACAGCTCCAAGACCCTTCCCAACCACGAATGAGGCACCGAATCATAGGCCTTCTTGTAGTCAATCCAAGCGGCGGAGAGGGCCCCTTTGTTACGCCGGACTTGCTGGCAAATGGTCATGTCGATGAGGAGAAGCTCTTTAGTACCACGGGACCCAACCCTACATCCATTTTGAGCAGAGGCCAGAACATTGTTAGCAACAATGTGCGTGTTAATTTTTGCTCTCAAAATGGATGTAAGGAGCTTGTAGAGTGTAGGCAAGCACGTGATGGGTCGGTAGTTTTTCGGTTCCGTGGTACTACCGGACTTGTAGAGCAGGAAGGTTACACCTGTTGTTAAGGAAGGAGGCAGGGAACCAAGCTCAATGGCATGTTGGAATTGCGCTGCTAATCGCGAGTGGGAGCACCGAAACCATTTTAGCCAGAAGTTGTGCAATCCGTCCGGTCCAGGACTTTTCCAGTTCTGGGCGGGTCGGAAGGCACAACTTACGTCATCGGGGCTGATGACAACTGCCTCCATAGGTTCGATGCTCTCGCACTCACGTTCAACAACGTTCATCCAATCGCCCTCGATGTGTCCGACGGGCACCGACCAGATGCTACGCCAGAAATCAGTCATGGCAGTAGTATCCGGTAGATGCGCGTCGGACAAATGATGATCGGTTCCCTCCCACCTTCGGTATAACTTCCTTTGGTCACTTTGGAAGAGGCGGTTCTGTTGAAATCGATCCACACGCTCTCTGTAGCGGCGGATACGGCTTGCCCATGCATAAACTTTCTGCTTCAGAAAGTCAATGCGTTCTGTGAGGTTGGCCATGTAGTCGCAGGGCATGATGCCCGTTCCCGCGAACGCCTGGTTCACAAAGCGCATTACTCGGGGGCGGTTATTGCCCCCCCTGAAGCAGATCAGCTTTGCAATGAGGGTCCTAAACGAGTCGATACGTCGCTCGATCCGCACTTGCCATGCGGGGACACCTCCGGCGGTCCTAGGTGCACGGTCAGCGTCCGGAAACTTGACTCGAGCAACACGGCACGCCGCGATGGCCCCGCAGTACATGATCGAGTGCGTATCGTCCAAATCTTTACTGGACCGTATGTACGGCTCCAGTAAAGCGTTTAGGGCTCCCATTAGCGCTAGATTGCGTCTATTCATGGGCAAGGGTGGTAACCGTGGCCTAGAATTGGGTGTGGAGCGATATTCCATAATCGTCTCTTCCAAAGTCCTCCTCAGATGCTCATCAGTTGCAGTACTTACACTCTGACTCGCGAAATTTTCCTCATCGGCACTGGGATCAACCCGCGGTGCCCCCGGTGCAAGGTCGGGTGTCGGCACCGGATCTGGCAACGTGGCGGGTGGGTCCCGCGCCGAGGTGGAAGCTGCACGAGTCGACAGAGCCTGCAGGCGAAGCCGATCAAGTGTCGAGTCATCCAAACGTTTAGAACGTAGAATGACCCGCACCTGATCCGCTAGCCGTTGCTCCGATACGGCGATGGCGGGTTCAAGAGCCTGAAACAGAGGCAGAATCCTGGAACGGTACGCGGTTAGTCGGGTTCCCCCCTCTGTAGCCTCGTAGTAGGCGCGCATGCAGTTCTCATTCATCGTCTGAGTCCATCGCATGCGACGCACTACACCACCGGCAGCGGGAGCCGTGGGCGGGGCAGGATGTCCCGCGGGCCCCAAGCGTGCCGGCAGCGGTGGCCGCCCTCGTCGCGCAGGTGGTCGTGGCGGCGGCGGCGGCGGCGGCCCGCTCTCGTCGCTGGATACGCCTGTGTCGGGCGCCGTAGCAAATTCATCGCCCGACGACGATGTGGACGATGAGCAGGACGAGGCGGGCGATGGTGAAGGTCGTGCGCTGGTGGTGGTCTCCGCTCTGGTTTTACTTCGTGTTTGCATATTTATATAATTTCTATATCATTTGCGCATACACGCGTGTCCCCGTTTTTATTGACATAAATGTCAAAATGGTCGCATGGGAATTCGTCGAAATTTTGCGTACTTGCAGTATTTATTTTCGTCGCCCCCATGTCTTCGACGTTTTTGCGGCACAAGATGGGTTTTCTTGTCATTTTCAGGTAAAACACGCGTATAAAAATAAATATTTAGCAAATCATATTTACAAACATGTCTGTCAGTGTCAGCGGTCAGTTATTTTTATTATTATTATCTCTTTATTTCAATATTTTCTTAGGCTAGGTTGTTATAATATGGTTATAAAAGTAAAATACAATACAACATACAAAAACAATATAAAATATAAACACATTATAAAAACCTAACCTAGGGTGCCGCCGGCAACGGGGCGGGCCCAAGCTGCCGGTGGTTAAGGTCGCAGAGAGAGGAACCGACGGACTATCCGCGCCGTGTCCAGGACTACCGCCTTCTGCATCTGACCCTTGACCCAGCCATCTAGCGAGAGACTCTTAAGATGTTGGTCGAGACTCTTCGCTATTAAACCGTTCGCTGTAACGACTATCGGGACTATGATCGTCGAGTCAACATCCCACATGGCGGTTATCTCGTGGGCCAAGTCTAGGTACTTACTGGACTTGTCCTTCTCGGCCTTCACGAGATTCTCATCATGGGGGATGGTGACGTCGACGAGCACAGCCCGGCGCTGCGATCGATCTACCAGCACGATATCAGGCTTATTGGCTACAATAGTCCTGTCCGTGATGATAGGTCGATCCCAATAGAGCGTGGCACGACCATTTTCGAGAACTGGTGCAGTTGTGTACTTGTAGTATGGCACTTCGACGTCCACAAGGCCGTATTGAAGAGCAAGCTGCTGGTGTATAATACTGGCTACGAGGTTATGTCTGTGCAAGTACTCGGTGTTAGCAATCTGAGAACAACCGGAAATAATATGCCTGAGTGACTCACCGGGACGGCGGCATGCCCGACAAATGTCGACCGTACCGTCCTTCAGGATATATTTCCGGTAGTTATTCGTCATGATAACCTCGTCAGCAATTGCACAGGCAAAACCCTCGGTTTCTCCGAAGAGGTCCCCGAATCGTAGCCAGTTCACCGACGCGAGCAGATCTACGTCAGGTCCCGTGAGGGCCTTGTAGAACCGCCCGTGTAGCTCCTTGCTCTTCCATACCGCCTTGCGGTCCTCGGTGCTTAGTACCACAGGTTTGCGCCAGTTCTCTTTTGCCAAGGAGAGCGGCGTGAGGTTCCGGTCTACTGCCACCACATCTCGATGCATCCCGCACTCATTGTTAAGAAAATAGTTTCTAAGATTGTACACCTCGTGGTTGTGGAGGTTTTTGGCATTTAAGAAGCCGCGACCCCCACACCTCCGCGGGATGTACAACCTCATAACTGATGAGCGCGGGTGTAGCATTCGATGTGTGGTGAGCAGTGTACGGACCCTTCGATCCAGGGCGTCCAGCTCGGTCTGAGTCCACCTTAGTACGCCAAAGGAGTATGTGAGTATGGGCATTACCCAGGCGTTGAAGGCGCGCACTTTGTTGCCTCCTGACAAAAGACTGTTAAGTACTTTTGTGAGCCGGCTGAAAAAGCGCTCCTTCACCGCCTGTCTAATTCCCATATCTTCAATACCCAAAGACTGTGACATACCAAGGTATTTATAGGTTTCTGCTTCCGAGATAGATCTGAACGACATTGTCTCAGAAAGCTGTAAATTTGTTGAATTTACTACTTTCCCCCGCTGCACATGCATAACCGCACACTTATCGACACCAAACTCCATATTGATGGCACTACTGAAAACTTCTGTGGTTCGCAGTAGCTCCAACAAGTCTTGGCTATTTGGTGCAAATAATTTGAGATCATCCATATACAGAAGGTGAGAAATGACTTCACCCTCTCTCCGAAGCCGGCAACCTAGTCCTGAATCCTTCAGCAGTGTGCTGAGGGGATTCAGAGCTAGGCAGAACCATAAGGGACTCAGACTGTCACCCTGGAATATTCCTCGCTCGATCCTTATGAAGTCCTGCGGGCCAGAGGGGTCATCTCCGCCTCCTGGTTGACGAAGAACTGTGGTCCACTGCCCCATACACGCGCCGAGAAAGGATCTTAAAGCTGCATCAATTTTATACAGCTCCAAGACCCTTTTCAACCATGAGTGAGGCACCGAATCATAGGCCTTCTTGTAGTCAATCCAAGCGGCGGAGAGGGCCCCTTTGTTACGCCGGACTTGCTGGCAAATGGTCATGTCGATGAGGAGGAGCTCTTTAGTACCACGGGACCCAACCCTACATCCATTTTGAGCAGAGGCCAGAACATTGTTCGCAACAATGTGCGTGTTAATTTTTGCTCTCAAAATGGATGTAAGGAGCTTGTAGAGTGTAGGCAAGCACGTGATGGGTCGGTAGTTTTTCGGTTCCGTGGTACTACCGGACTTGTAGAGCAGGAAAGTTACACCTGTTGTTAAGGAAGGAGGCAGGGAACCAAGCTCAAGGGCTTGTTGGAATTGCGCTGCTAATCGCGAGTGCGAGCACCGAAACCATTTTATCCAGAAATTGTGCAATCCGTCCGGTCCAGGACTTTTCCAGTTCTGGGCAGGTCGGATGGCACAACTTACGTCATCGGGGCTGATGGCAACTGCCTCCATAGGTTCGAAGCTCTCGCACTCACGTTCAACAACGTTCATCCAATCGCCCTCCATGTGTCCAACGGGCGCCGACCAGATGCTACGCCAGAAATCAGTCATGGCAGTAGCATCCGGCAGATGCGCGTTGGACAAATGATGATTGGTTTCCTCCCACCTTCGGTATAACTTCCTTTGGTCACTTTGGAAGAGACGGTTTTGTTGAAATCGATCCACACGCTCTCTGTAGCGGCGGATACGGCTTGCCCATGCATAAACTTTCTGCCTCAGAAAGTCAATGCGCTCTGTAAGGTTGGCCATGTAGTCGCAGGGCATAATGCCCGTTCCTGCGAACGCCTGGTTCACAAAGCGCATTACTCGGGGGCGGTTATTGCCCCCCCTGAAGCAGATCAGCTTTGCAATGAGGGCCCTAAACGATTCGATACGACGCTCGATCCGCACTTGCCATGCGGGGACACCTCCGGCGGTCCTAGGTGCACGGTCAGCGTCCGGGAACTTGACTCGAGCAACACGGCACGCCGCAATGGCCCCGCAGTACATGATCGAGTGCGTATCGTCTAAATCTTTACTGGACCGTATGTACGGCTCCAGTAAAGCGTTTAGGGCTCCCATTAACGCTAGATTGCGTCTATTCATGGGCAAGCGTGGTAACCGTGGCCTAGAGTTGGGTGTGGAGCGATATTCCATAATCGTCTCTTCCAAAGTCCTCCTCAGATGCTCATCAGTTGCAGTACTTACACTCTGACTCGCAAAATACTCCTCATCGGCACTGGGATCAACCCGCGGCGCCCCCGGTGCCAGGTCGGGTGTCGGCACCGGATCCGGCGACGTGGCGGGCGGGTCCCGCGCCGAGGTGGCAGCTGCGCGAGTCGAGAGGGCCTGCAGGCGAAGCCGATCAAGTGTCGAGTCATCCAAACGCTTAGAACGTAGAATGACCCGCACCTGATCCGCTAGTCGTTGCTCCGATACGGCGATGGCGGGTTCAAGAGCCTGAAACAGAGGCAGAATCCTGGAACGGTACGCGGTCAGTCGGGTTCCCCCCTCTGTAGCCTCGTAGTAGGCGCGCATGCAATTCTCATTCATTGTCTGAGTCCATCGCATGCGACGCACTACACCACCGGCAGCGGGAGCCGTGGGCGGGGCAGGATGTCCCGCGGGCCCCAAGCGTGCCGGCAGCGGTGGCCGCCCTCGTCGCGCAGGTGGTCGTGGCGGCGGCGGCGGCGGCGGCCCGCTCTCGTCGCTGGATCCGCCTGTGTCGGGCGCCGTAGCAAATTCATCGCCCGACGACAATATGGACGGAGAGCTGGACGAGGCGGGCGAAGGTGGAGGTCGTGCGCTGGTAGTCTCCGCTCGCGTTTGACTCCTCGTTTGCATAATATCTTGTAATATGTCCGCGTCTTGCCGTGTTAATAATCGGCCGTGGCCTTAAATGTCAAACTCGTCATTTGGAAATCTTTGCGTATTTCCGTATTATTTCGCTTTCCCAAATTATTGCAGATGTTGTTTAGTGATTGACTAAGTTTTATTGCCATTTTCGAGTATAAAACGCGTATAAAAGTAAAATATTAACAAATTTGTTATGCAAACACGTCTGTCAGGTGTCACAGCGGTTTTTTTTTTTTTTTTTTATTATTATTATTATTATCTCCTTTATTTAAATATTTTCTTAGGCTAGGTTGTTATAATATGGTTATAAAAGTAAAATACAATACAACATACAAAAACAATATAAAATATAAACACATTATAAAAACCTAACCTAGGGTGCCGCCGGCAACGGTGCGGGCCCAAGCTGCCGGTGGTTAAGGTCGCAGAGAGAGGAACCGACGGACTATCCGCGCCGTGTCTAGGATTACCGCCTTCTGCATCTGACCCTTGATCCAGCCATCTAGCGAGAGACTCTTAAGATGTTGGTCGAGACTCTTCGCTATTAAACCGTTCGCTGTAACGACTATCGGGACTATGATCGTCGAGTCAACATCCCACATGGCGGTTATCTCGTGGGCCAAGTCTAGGTACTTACTGGACTTGTCCTTTTCGGCCTTCACGAGATTCTCATCATGGGGGATGGTGACGTCGACGAGCACAGCCCGGCGCTGTGATCGATCTACCAGCACGATATCAGGCTTATTGGCTACAATAGTCCTGTCCGCGATGATAGGTCGATCCCAGTAGAGCATGGCACGACCATTTTCGAGAACTGGTGCAGTTGTGTACTTATAGTATGGCACTTCGACGTCCACAAGGCCGTATTGAAGAGCAAGCTGCTGGTGTATAATACTGGCTACGAGGTTATGTCTGTGCAAGTACTCGGTGTTAGCAATCTGAGAACAACCGGAAATAATATGCCTGAGTGATTCACCGGGACGGCGGCATGCCCGACAAATGTCGACCGTACCGTCCTTCAGGATATATTTCCGGTAGTTATTCGTCATGATAACCTCGTCAGCAATTGCACAGGCAAAACCCTCGGTTTCTCCGAAGAGGTCCCCGAATCGTAGCCAGTTCACCGACGCGAGCAGATCTACGTCAGGTCCCGTGAGGGACTTGTAGAACCGCCCGTGTAGCTCCTTGCTCTTCCATACCGCCCTGCGGTCCTCGGTGCTTAGTACCACAGGTCTGCGCCAGTTCTCTTTTGCCAAGGAGAGCGGCGTGAGGTTCCGGTCTACTGCCACCACATCACGATGCATCCCGCACTCATTGTTAAGAAAATAGTTTCTAAGATTGTACACCTCGTGGTTGTGGAGGTTTTTAGCATTTAAGAAGCCGCGGCCCCCACACCTCCGCGGGATGTACAATCTCATAACTGATGAGCGCGGGTGTAGCATTCGATGTGCGGTAAGCAGTGTACGGACCCTTCGATCCAGGGCGTCCAGCTCGGTCTGAGTCCACCTTAGTATGCTAAAGGAGTATGTGAGTATGGGCATTACCCAGGCGTTGAAGGCGCGCACTTTGTTGCCTCCTGACAAAAGACTGTTAAGTACTTTTGTGAGCCGGCTGAAAAAGCGCTCCTTCACCGCCTGTCTAATTCCCATATCTTCAATACCCAAAGACTGTGACATACCAAGGTATTTATAGGTTTCTGCTTCCGAGATAGATCTGAACGACATTGTCTCAGAAAGCTGTAAATTTGTTGAATTTACTACTTTCCCCTGCTGCACATGCATAACCGCACACTTATCGACACCAAACTCCATATTGATGGCACTACTGAAAACTTCTGTGGTTCGCAGTAGCTCCAACAAGTCTTGGCTATTTGGCGCAAATAATTTGAGATCATCCATGTACAGAAGGTGAGAAATGACTTCACCCTCTCTCCGAAGCCGACAACCTAGTCCTGAATCCTTCAGCAGGGTGCTGAGGGGGTTCAGAGCTAGGCAGAACCATAAGGGACTCAGACTGTCACCCTGGAATATGCCTCGCTCGATCCTTATGAAGTCCTGCGGGCCAGAGGGGGTTATTATTATTATCTCCTTGAGGATCACGGGCTTACAAATCCCGGTTTTTTGATAGGCTTGCGCGGGGATATAGATCCAACACGTAGAGGCCCTTTGGAGAAATTTGCTGTGTTGTACACCTGCTGCAACCCATTCACGGGCACAAATACATATCCGTAAACCGGTCCCAGCAGGCGCATAGAGACTATTGAGAAGGAATGGAAAAGACTAATGGGCTATGGTGATGGAGGATGGATGGATCAGAAATGGAACTATAGAAAAGAGGTCCGGACACCTGCCATAACAATGATTTCTCTTTGCTATCGAGGCAGGCGGTGACTTGCCGCCGACTAGATGGGCCCCCGTAAATGCCGTCACCAGAGACAGCCAGGGGCAACACCGGTGTAGGCGGCTCAGGAGTGTAGAGAGGTGTACACCGCTTTCTGCGCAGTGGTTTGACAGCCGCTGCACCAACTCGCGACTTACGCAAATTTACACTTCCACCCCTGGAGCATATAGCTCTGACGACTCCTCTCTGGACGGCCAGTTAAGGCAAGCCAGAGCTGAGAGTCCTACGGGTCCCCTTGGGGTTCCACTCCGACCGACGAAGACACGCCGGAGGCGGGGACCCTGACCGACTCTCGGGAGCACTCGGGTCCGTGGGGTCGTTACTCCCCAACAGCTCGCCACAAGCTGCCCTGCGGCGTTATTATTATTATTATGTTTGTATCTCCTTGGAAATCACGGGCTTACAAATCCCGGTTTTTTGATAGGCTTGCGCGGGGATACAGATCCAACACGTAGAGGCCCTTTGGAGAAATTTGCTGTGTTGTACACCTGCTGCAACCCATTCACGGGCACAAAAATAGATATCCGTGAACCGGTCCCAGCAGGCATGTAGAGGCTATTGGAGATTATATGGAAAAGACTAGTGGGTTATGGCGATGAAGGTTGGATGGATAAGAGATGGAACTATAGAAAAGAGGTCCGGACACCTGCCATAACAATGATTTCTCTTTGCTATCGAGGCAGGCGGTGACTTGCCGCCGACTAGATGGGCCCCCGTAAATGCCGTCACAAGAGACAGCCAGGGGCAACACCGGTGTAGGCGGCTCAGGAGTGTAGAGAGGTGTACACCGCTTTCTGCGCAGTGGCTTGACAGCCGCTGCACCAACTCGCGACTTACGCAAATTTACACTTCCACCCCTGGAGCATATAGCTCTGACGACTCCTCTCTGGACGGCCAGTTAAGGCAAGCCAGAGCTGAGAGTCCTACGGGTCCCCTTGGGGTTCCACTCCGACCGACGAAGACACGCCGGAGGCGGGGACCCTGACCGACTCTCGGGAGCACTCGGGTCCGTGGGGTCGTTACTCCCCAACAGCTCGCCACAAGCTGCCCTGCGGCTTTATTATTATTATTATAATTTTTTTTTTTTTTTTTTTTTTTTTTTCTAGCCTGTAGGGGTGTCCCACTGCTGGGCAAAGGCCTCTCCCTCAGATTTCCACAGCTCCCGGTTCGGTGCCAAGTCTGGCCAATTGTTGGCGAAGGCGTCCAGATCGTCCCGCCATCTCCGCCTGGGCCTGCCTCGTCCCCGCCTAGTTTGCGGCATCCACTTGGTGGCTGTAATAGCCCACCTTTCTGGATGCATGCGGTAGACGTGACCGGCCCAATCCCACTTTAGCCTGGCAGTTTTCTCACCCACGTCAGCTATGCGTGTTTTGGAGCGCAGCGTAGTGTTCCGGATGCGATCCATTCTCGTTACACTTAGAATGCTGCGCTCCATTGCTCGCTGGCAGACCTTCAATTTGGACTTCTGACTTTCGGTGAGAGACCATGTTTGGGCACCGTAGGTTAGGACGGGCAGGATACACATGTCGACTAGTTTGCGCTTCAGTGACATTGGAAGGTCGCCCTTCATTAGCTCTTTCATGGACCAGTAGCTCTTCCAGGCATTTTGAACACGGCGTTCAACTTCCTTCTCTGCTGGAAGAGACTAGCTGGCCCAAGTAGATATACTCATCGACATAATGTATCGTCTGCCCGTCTACCTCGACCCTACGTTTCGTGCTGTTAGTCATCACCTGAGTCTTTGTGCGATTCATATGAAGTCCAACTTGAAGGCTTGCGTTGCTCAGGTCTTGGAGCATTAACTGAAGTTCTGTGGCCGAAGAGGCAAAGAGAACGATGTCGTCGGCAAAACGAAGGTTTGACAACCTCTTGTCACCGACGACTATTCCTCTTTCTTCCCAAGAAACTGCCAGGCTCCTGAAGACTTCTTCTAGAGTACTAGTAAAAAGTTTCGGAGATAGCGGGTCGCCCTGTTTAACACCTCTTTGAATCCGAAACGATGGACTATCTAAATAGATTAATTAAAAAGAGAGGTATCTTTATCTAAATAGATTAATTAAAAAGAGAGGTATCTTTATCATACGCTATTGTCCCGTAACTTGCCAGTGAGTCCATGTCTCAGTCATAAAAAAACTACAACAAATCCAATAGTGATTCCGAAGTGCGAATCCTTGTAAAGGTGATTATGGGATTCACACTATTCTGGTTAAGCCAATTCGTGGAAACTGTCGTTTCTCGTTAAAGCTCGGATTAGCATGTGATTGCATTCTAAGCCAAAAGATATCTGCAGTAATAATCTCATCGTTTGTTTTTGAGATAAACTTGACTGCCTCTCTTTGCAGGTTTGTCAGCCTCCGTAGCCTAGTTGGTAGTGACCCAGCCGACGAAGCTGGAGGTTCCGGGTTCGAATCCCGGCGAGGGCATTATTTGTGTATTTATTCATCACAAATATTTGTTCCTTGGTCATGGCTGTCTATGTGTTTAAGTATCTATATCTATCTATTATACAGGGTGTAATCGTTAAGTGTGGCCAGGCCATAATTCCGTAAATATAACAGATATCAGAAAACTTCCAACTGATATCGAAAGTGCGTTACCCAACGAGCATTGCCACGCCACTCACCTTTTTTGACTTCTCTTAAACAAGGGTTTCATAAAATACTATAATATGTTTGAGTCTCACGTTGGTTATAATTCTATACAGTGTGCACGCGAGCGTGTATGCCTGAGCAAATTTAAAGTCTTTAATGTTCTATACAGGCTGCTACACCATACACTGAAAACCCCGAACGGGGTGATTTAGTAGGCTATACTGAACAACTTTTACTATAGGGCCAATCGCAAAATCTAAAAAAAAAATATCTTTTTTGTACATTTTGACCGATTGATAACGACATTTTGTATGAAAGAGCCATATTTTATGGTATTTTATGATTCAGCTCCATAGGAAAGTTGTTGAGTATGATCTGCCAAATCACCCCGTTCAAGGGTTTTAGTGGACGGTGTAACACCCTGTAAAATTGCCTGGATTCGGCTTGGTTCCAGAGATGATTAACCTTTTTTTTCGCAGTTACTTTTTCGTCGTTCTTCAACTTTGTAGTCCATGTCCCACTCCCATATGTCCGATCTCTGGCCTGATAACCAACGAAGGCGTCATTAGAGTGACAGAGAAATTTCCCCAAAATCATATAAATAAATATCTTGGGACATCTTACACAAATCAACCTAGTCCCACGGTAAGCTCAATTAAGGCTTGTGTTGTGGGTTCCAGGCGACGACATATATAATAGATAGATACGTATAGATACTTAGATACATACACAACCATTACCAAGGAACAAACATTTGTGATAAATACACAAAGGATGCCCTCGCCGGAATTCGAACCCGGAACCTCCAGCTTCGTAGGCAGGGTCACTACCAAACTAGGTTACAGAGGCTGACAATTTCACGAACTTCGGTGTTCGCGGTAGCAAGCCTGCTTATAAGAAAAGAAGAAAAGAAACAACTTAAACCTCTCATGACTGTATAAAACCTTAGAACTATTATAAACCCTCGCTGTCACGCGACTACGAGCGGCCATTTTTCAACGTCGCCGCAGACAGCAAGTTATTTGCAACGCATGAAACCGTGGAGAGTGAATGGATTCATAATTTATGCATGTCGGGAAAATGCGAGATGATCAACGGTGTTTTTGTAGTTTCGTTTCGTCTGATGACAAATGTTGATGTAAGTAACATTGTCATTGGCCGAGTGATGACGACATTCAGCCACTGGTCTCACCGCGAGCTACTAAACTATGAACTATCGGCTATAAACATGAACAAAAGATACACACTCCCGAGTAAATAAAAGAGACGTGGCGATACTCGCCCAGCTATCAGCTATCACCGCCGGGCGAGTATCGCCGTGTATCTTTATTTTAGTTTTGTTCGTGTTTATAGCCCATAGTATCTCCCTAGACCAATCGACGCGGAATCGGTCGAAAAATGCTTTATGTTGACGGCATAAGAGTGAAAAAGTCGTCGATCGGCAATCGGCACATATCGGCTCGGCTGACGCGCCTTCGGATGTTTCGCTTTTATGGCGGCTTAAAGGTGCATTCAAACCAATAGAGCATTTACTGTTCTATCCCCCGTTCTACGAAATCAACCAATCACGTTTTGTGTAACGATCGAATTTCGTAGAGTGGGGGGTTAGAATAGCGAATGCTCTTTTGGTTTGAATGCACCTTAAGCCGATTCTGTGTCGATTGTTCTGGGCAGACCATTCATGTCGTCATCAGACCCTAAGAACACATTTATTTTATCACCACTTCAACTCTTCCCGTGGGTGTCGTAAGAGTCGACTAAGGAATGCTGACTATCTTTATTTTTTACGAAGTCAAAGTCACATGAATCTTTATTCAAATTGGGATAGCAACATATTTTTGAATTTTGAAAGTCTGTGATGTATGAGGATGGAGCGTCATCATAGTAGACACACAACTGCGATCGCCAATCTACTTGCCCAACGTGGCGAATAAAGGGCATTTACCTCTTAATGCGTACATAATATGCATATTCGGTAGGTTCGTCTATGTAATAGCAAAGGACGGAGATAAGCAAATTATGTGTAAGGTGCCTTAGAGTAATTCTGAAACTTAGGTAGTGCAATTCCGAAAATGACAGAAAAATCATTCGTTATTATAGGTAATTTCACCAGAATTGAGGTGAATGATTACACACATTCAAATGAAGTACTAATTGCAAAAAATGTAGTGAATGAATAAACGACTTGCGTCAAAATAATTGAAGCAAATCCCTTGAACTAACTTTTTGATTTTTGGTGACAGTTGCAATTGGGTTTGCTGTCAGTACGAAAAAAGGACACTAATTTCAAATTCCCCGTGTGACATGACATTTTGATGAAAGCGTGACCTCAACTCTCGTGGAACTATCTGTTACATTGTCTTAAGTGACACCCTTCGGAAATATCCGGCGTTTTTTGACATGCGGAATTACCCGATTACACCCTTTATTTATGTGGTAAAATTCTAGAATATGTGTATGTGCCTCGACTACTATTTGTTTTTTTGCAGCCATAATTTGAATGGCTGTTGTTTGGTTAATCCGAATAATTTTCTGCAATTTAAAGCTTAGTTTCTGCTGAGCACCTAAAAGCGTTAAAGTTTGATCGTAAAAATGTTGTTTTTGGAACCGTCCCAGATGAAGAGTATGTAAGTATCTATAATGAGTATACCTAGATATATTTCTAGCAGGAACGAAGTTTGACTTTAAACATCGAATAAATGTTTTCGATGATTACACCATATTCTCATAAATATGCTAACTTCCTAAATTCAGGTAACCAAGAAATCACTCATCAAAATCATGTTTGTATCACTGGGAATGTAAGTTGAGGTTGAACAAAGATTTTATCCGTTTTTGTGCCGTGTGGTGAGGGCAATAAGAATACATTTGTCACCACCCCAACTCATCCTGCGGGTGTCGTAAGAGTCGACTAAGGGATTGAAGTGTCACTGACCATTATTTGTTATTAAAGGATTGATGATGGGCGGCAGCGCCGTCACGGTGGACACATTGCTGCGATCGCCAATCCGCTTGCCCAGCGTGGCAATTATGGGTATTTACCTCCTAATGTGTTTATACTCATAGTTGATAGGAGAGGCATACGTCCAGCAGTGGACTATCATAAGCTGATGATGATGATGAAAGATTTTATCTATGTATCAATCTATCTAACTAAATACAGGACTCATTTAGGCTTTGTTTTATATATCGAATACTTCAAATTATAAATAAATAATAATATATAATGGAAATTCTACGAACTACGTAACGAGATCATCAATTGAAGTTCATTTGACTGTTATTATATTAACCCCATTTAACCGTTTCAACTAGAATATTTGAAATACAGATCTGATACCTTTGCAACAATGCTGCACCGAAATTGCTTTGAAATTTATATTGTCTATTCATTAAACCACCAAAGATTAATATACCGAGGGTTCACTATCCCCGAATACAATATATCGAGTTTATAAAATAAATGTTAAATAACTTATTTTTCTCAACAATGCAATGAAATATTGTTGTTATGTTCCTTATAATAGGCTGCGAGCCTGCGAAGTATATCGTTTCAGGTGCGACTAGGATAAGAGGTTGTTAATGGAATTTTTCTCAAACATGCAATGAAATGTTGTAGTTACGTGCCTAAAAAGTGGCCGGGAAGTACCTCGTTGCCGGCCTAGGCCGGCAAGTACCTCTTTTTTAATTTTCATTTGACATAGGGTTGTGACTTGGCATCTTGGCTTTTAGCCAATTTATCTGTAAGTAATATTAGTATAAAAAAAATGATTGGCAAATTTTTGCAGTTATAATTAGGTATTTAAATTATATAATTTAAAATAAACGTACAATAACTACTCAAAATAATATTTAAAAAGCAGTATTATACGGCGCGATCCGTCGGCCCCGATCACTGCATGCGATTAATTGGACCCAACCGATCGCGTCGTCTAATACCGCTTTTTAAAATTAAAAATTTGCAACTTTCAAACAGGTCAATCTTAAAAAAAAAAATGAGGTGTCGGTGTCGTATTTGACTTTTGTTGTGTTTCGAAGACTTGGTTATGTAGTTGACTTATAATTTCTTAGAAAGAAGATACATTTTTTTGTTTCATTTCATTGCATGTTTGAGAAAAGCATTTATACATACCTCGGCCATGAAGTGACGGGTTGCCGTCCGAATACTATCCTACATATATTCGGCCGGCAACCAGTCACTTCCCGGCCTCGGTAGTAATGTACTATAATACAAAATAAATATTGAAGGCCTAGGCCGGCAAAGTGCTCTTTTTTAATAATTCTATTGCACATAGATTTGTGGCACAGGCATCATGTCATTCTGCCACTATGTAATCTATGTATATAAAAAAAATTAAAGAAAAAAAAACCTTTTTAACAACAAGCTTTTATTATTTGTTTATAAAATGAACTAAAAAGTTAAAAATAAATTAACTCTAAAAATAAATATAATACTTTGTAACTTGATTGTAACCTTTAACGACAAATAAGCGTCTTCGTCTAGGACAAAATAATTCGATATTGTACAAATTTATTTAATTTTAACACTAAAACTTTTCACCATACATAATTATTCAATCTCGTCCGCCCTCTTTATCATAGTCCCCATTTATAAAGGAAAGCGTGTTACATTTAATACAACACAACATTTTCCTCAAGCTATAACAATGTAACACGCTTTCATTTATAAATGGGGACTATGATAAAGAGGGGGGACGAGATTGAATAATTATGTATGGTGAAAAGTTTTAGTGTTAAAATTAAATAAATTTGTACAATATCGAATTATTTTGTCCTAGACGAAGACGCTTATTTGTCGTTAAAGGTTACAATCAAGTTACAAAGTATTATATTTATTTTTAGAGTTAATTTATTTTTAACTTTTTAGTTCATTTTATAAACAAATAATAAAAGCTTGTTGTTAAAAAGGTTTTTTTTTTCTTTAATTTTATTTTTAACTTTTTAGTACCTCTATTTTTAATTCGAGATTTACTACGACGTCGTTCGCAGCGCGTAGCAGCGTTATTCCGTTATGAAGTCCGTAGTTCGTTCACATGATATGTAATATGTACTGATTTAAATATCAATAAAGTTGAAATTATGTAATCACTTGTTAGTTATTTGTAACGTTTCTCATTCTGTCCATTTCTTTTAATGCATCAACATTACAAGGTTTCTTCGACGTCAACTTGGAGCAGTCAAGTTCTTCGATTTGAAGACCTGCTTTAGCAGTTAGGTATTTATACCTAACTCGGCTTAAAGCTACATACGCTTGACCAGCAGCGAACAATTTGGAGCCTAGATAAATAACAGCATGATCTAGAGGAGCTCCCTGCATTTTATGCACAGTTGAAGCCCATGACAAGACAATCGGGAGCATTCTTCTTTCAGCTGTGCCGTGATTAAATTTAGCAGGAAATTGAACTGATTTAGGGTGTATTATGTGAATGCCATCGTTACCAAAGTCTACGCGAACCGATGGTACATCGCTATCGTTTAGTTGAGCACGTCTGTAATACGGCCATATGATTTCAGTGATGTGACCTATTGCTCCATTCACAAGTCCCTTAGCAACGTCAACGTTAGACCTCAACATAACTTTTGCACCAACAAATATTTCTAGTTCTTTTGGAAGACCTCCTGTTTTGTTAATGTTCGTGTGTATTATTTTATTAATATCAGTCTGATCATTCTTTTTTGATCCATCAATTAATTGATCTTGTGCTATTATTTTAAACATTTGTGTATTCTTCTTCGTAAAATGTTCGAGAACGGCTGAATTATATTTATTGACCTGCTGATTCGTTGGGTAAATACGTAGAGCTTTTTTATTCGGAGACTCCTCAAGACGAATCAAACGAGACCAAACTCGATGGGGTTGCGTCGTTTAATTACGGAGTTCCTATGGCCACCTTCCAACTCCAACATCAGACCGTGGTTACCAAATGGTATCAAAGTACTCGTCAAGACTAATCCTATGAGCTCAAACTCGATAGGGTTGCATCGTTTAATTAAGGAGTTCTTATGGCCACCTTCCGGCTCCATCATCAGACCCTGGTTACCATATAGTATCAAAGTACTCGTCAAGACTAATCCAATGAGCTCAAACTCGATAGGGTTGCATCGTTTAATTACGGCGTTCCTATGGCCACCCTCCGGCTCCATCATCAGACCCTGGTTACCATATAGTATCAAAGTACTTGTCAAGACGAATCTAATGAGCTCAAACTCGATAGGGTTGCATCGTTTAATTACGGAGTTCCTATTGCCACTTTCCGGCTCCAACATCAGACCCTGGTTACCGTATAGTATCAAAGTACTCGTCAAGACTAATCCAATGAGCCTAAACTCGATGGGGTTGCGTCGTTTAATTACGGAGTTCCTATGGCCACCTTCCGGCTCCAACATTAGACCCTGGTTACCATATAGTATCAAAGTACTTGTCAAGACTAATCCAATGAGCTCAAACTCGATAGGGTTGCATCGTTTAATTACGGAGTTCCTATGGCGACTTTCCAACTCCAACATCAGACCCTGGTTACCATATAGTATCAAAGTACTCGTCAAGACTAATCCAATGAGCCTAAACTCGATGGGGTTGCGTCGTTTAATTACGGAGTTCCTATGGCCACCTTCCAACTCCAACATCAGACCCTGGTTACCATATAGTATCAAAGTACTCGTCAAGACTAATCCAATGAGCTCAAACTCGATAGGGTTGCATCGTTTAATTACGGAGTTCCTATGGCCACCCTCCGGCTCCATCATCAGAACCTGGTTACCATATAGTATCAAAGTACTTGTCAAGACGAATCCAATGAGCTCAAACTCGATAGGGTTGCATCGTTTAATTACGGAGTTCCTATGGCCACCTTCCGGCTCCATTATCAGACCCTGGTTACCATATAGTATCAAAGTACTTGTCAAGACGAATCCAATGAGCTCAAACTCGATAGGGTTGCATCGTTTAATTACGGAGTTCCTATGGCCACTTTCCGGCTCCAACATCAGACCCTGGTTACCATATAGTATCAAAGTACTCGTCAAGACGAATCCAATGAGCTCAAACTCGATAGGAATGCATCGTTTAATTACGGAGTTCCTATGGCCACCTTCCGGCTCCATTATCAGACCCTGGTTACCATATAGTATCAAAGTACTTGTCAAGACGAATCCAATGAGCTCAAACTCGATAGGGTTGCATCGTTTAATTACGGAGTTCCTATGGCCACCTTCCGGCTCCATTATCAGACCCTGGTTACCATATAGTATCAAAGTACTTGTCAAGACGAATCCAATGAGCTCGAACTCGATAGGGTTGCATCGTTTAATTACGGAGTTCCTATGGCCACCTTCCAACTCCAACATCAGACCGTGGTTACCAAATGGTATCAAAGTACTCGTCAAGACTAATCCTATGAGCTCAAACTCGATAGGGTTGCATCGTTTAATTACGGAGTTCTTATGGCCACCTTCCGGCTCCATCATCAGACCCTGGTTACCATATAGTATCAAAGTACTCGTCAAGACTAATCCAATGAACTCAAACTCGATAGGGTTGCATCGTTTAATTACGGCGTTCCTATGGCCACCCTCCGGCTCCATCATCAGACCCTGGTTACCATATAGTATCAAAGTACTCGTCAAGACTAATCCAATGAGCCCAAACTCGATGGGGTTGCGTCATTTAATTACGGAGTTCCTATGGCCACCTTCCAACTCCAACATCAGACCCTGGTTACCATATAGTATCAAAGTACTCGTCAAGACTAATCCAATGAGCTCAAACTCGATAGGGTTGCATCGTTTAATTACGGACGGAGTTCCTATGGTCACCTTCCGGCTCCATCATCAGACCCTGGTTACCATATAGTATCAAAGTACTTGTCAAGACGAATCTAATGAGCTCAAACTCGATAGGGTTGCATCATTTAATTACGGAGTTCCTATAGCCACCTTCCAGCACCATCATCAGATCAGCTCTATGTCACAATAACATTGCAATGTCATCCGATTTATATATGCATTCTAAATTTCAGCTCAATCGGAAACCGGGAAGTGGATCAAATTTAAGTTGCAAGTTTTGATTACAGAACGACAGACAACGGGACAGGTGAAACTAAATAAAAGCTTGTAAAAACTTGATGTTTTTGTTGTTTACTTCATTGCATGTTTGGGAAAAGAACTAATACATACCTCGGCCAGACATAATATAGTGGTTACCCGCCTCAGACCTATCCTAGTCTATACGTCTTCCGCCGGTAACCCCTATTCCGGTAATACTATTTGTTTTCGCTACATATTTACAATACAAAACGCAATGGTGTTATAATATCCTGCTCAGTCGATTATCGTGTTAAGGCCACGAAGCTTACCACTAATTGAGTACAATACTTTTTCAACGAGTCAGTAAAAATAAATACAAAAATCTAAATAATGAAATTGGTACGCCGAAACGAAAAACAGATCCTAAGTTGGCCGCTCGTTGATGTATTTTTTGCTAGCACGCTATTGGTCAAATTCATTATACGAGTAGTTGCCGATGTAGTATGATGCACACGGCAGTAAGAACACATTAGTCATCACCTCCTGCGGGTTTCGTGAGAGTCGACTAAGGGATTGGGAGGGCATTTACCTCCGACTGCGTCTATACGCTTAGGTAATAAGAGTGGCCTTTGTCCAGCAGTGGACTGATTGTAGGTTGATGATGCGTGTGTGTGATATCATGGAGCTTAATGATGGAACATCCATGTGCTTTTACTTTCCGAACACACTCTACATTTAGATATAATAGATTGTGTCATACGGGATCAAAATGATATATTTTTGGCGAGGGCGTTTATTGAAGACCGAAGAAAGCAATAGATACCACAATAGAATCCTGAACGTAGTGAGGAAATAGGGACTAAAGTGGAATCCTGAGCGTAATGAGGCATTCTAGCGTTAACGCCCACGACGAAAATAATTTTGATACCGTGTGACACTGTGACTTCACACCACCTATCCGAAAAATAAAAGATATATCATACATTTAATATTTATACAAATAATCGATTCTGAAGAAATCTTTATCAATTATGAACGTTCTGTTTATTTTCATATTACATTGTAATTTATTAGGATGGCAATAGAAAGTCTTTGAACAAAAAAGTGCCACTTCGATCCCTTCCAGTTCCAGCAGGGAAGAAACGGCCTGTATTCGAATTTTCGAATAGGTGGTGCGAAAAATCCGCAAAAAGTTCCTGAACTTCGGCGTTTTTGCGAATGAACTATTTGCGGAGCCAAATATCATTGGTATTGCAAAGGCGCTGCGACTTCAGTGGCTTGGCCACATAGAGCGTATGGCAAGCGATCGAGCGGTGGAAAGAGCATTCCAGGGAAAACCGACGGCGCGCCGACCGGTCGGGCGGCCGAGGTACCGATGGGCGGATGTCGTGGATGCGGATCTGCGGGAGCTCCAGGTTGAAGACTGGCGAGATATTGCCGAGAACTGGAGTCAGTGGCGAATAGTCGTGTTGGAGGCCAACACTCACTTTGGGTCGTTGCGCCAGAGGAGTGAGCAGTAAGTAAGTGGTGCGAAAAATATGTTAACAGAAAACACTATAGTTGCACTTACCATACTGGGGGGTAGAGGCTGGTCACAGTACAGCCTGAGTGGATCGCTCTCTGACTGTGGGAGCGGTATTTTGCAGTATTCGCTACTTTTCTTATCTGTGGTCAAAGGAAAAACGAATTAGACTTTCACTTTAACTTACTTCTGAATTTCAATCTCGTTGAAATTACCACTGTCGCTATCAGGATGCTTAGCAAGTGCCAATCGCTAACGCTTAGTAGCGTATCGTAGTTTTTCCTCTATGTCACTCTTTCGTATTAATGCGGCAAAGACAGTTAGCTGCCTTTCGCTTACGATTGATGATTAAGCGTTAGCGATTGGCAACTTGTGTAGCACCCAGATATCGTAGCGTCACAGGAGCGTTCAAAAATATCTGAACACGTCTTTATTCCAATAACGATAGAGACGTGTTTATACAGATATTTTTGAGCGCTCCGGGCGGTACGATATATCTGATAGCGGCAGTACATATATGTAGGGTTAGCATAGGATTAAAGCGACAGTATCTCGCGACGGCCGTGTGGTGACGGCAGTAAGAATACATTTGTCACCATCCCAACTCCTCCTGCGGGTGTCGTAAGAGTCGACTAAGGAATTGAAGTGTGGCTGACTATTATTTGATGGGCAGCAGCGTCATCATTAGTGGACACATTACTGCGATCGCCAATCCGCTTGCCCAGCGTGGTGATTATGGGTATTTACTTTCTAAATGCGCCTATGTCCAACATAGATAGGCTGATGAACACTACAAGCTTAAAACTCCATGACCTCACTTCATCAGCCTATCTCAGTGTACTGCTGGACGTAGGCATCTCCTATTAACTATGCGTATGTCTGCGTATTCGGGATACGGGTGGCACAGGACCGGTTATTGTGGCAATCTTTGGGGGAGGCCTATGTTCAGCAGTGGACGTCTTTCGGCTGATATGATGTTGATGATGTCTATTCGAGATTAGGAGGTGAATCGCCACAATGGGCAGGGCGAACTCTATGCGTTTTAGGAAATATTTCCAGTGTCATGGTTTCCAGCCTACGCTATACCTTCGTTACTGCGTGAGATTCTCTATGCAATTACTAAGCTCGTCAGCAATTTTCATTTGACACGAAACTCGAGTACAAAAAACAAGACAAAATCTCGTCCGCCTAGCCATATTGGATTCCAAGGGTACTATTATCAATGCTCGCCGAGCGCATTGTCTATTGGGATATCTGGTTGCTTAGCCAAGTTGCCAATCGCTAACGCTTAGTAGCATATCATAGTTCTCTGTAACTCTTTTATATTAGTGCGACAAAGACAGTTAGTTGTCTTTTGCTTACGATTGACGATTAAGCGTTAGCGATTGGCAACTTGTCTTAGCAACCTGGTCCGAAATTTCTTTTGGCTAACAAATTATTGCGAATAATTGAAATTATGAAATATTTCGTTAACTGCTTCACAACATTATAATACCTCCCTAGAGTCGACTAAAGGTGCATGCAGACCGAAAGACCATTCGCTGTTCTATCCCCCTACTCTACGAAATTTGATCGTTACACGAAACGTGATTCGTTGATTTCGTAGAGTGGGAAATAGAACAGCGAATGCTCTTTTGGTCTGATCTTTAGGCATCAAATAGCACTGACAATTTTTTTTATAAAAGATTGATAATGGGCAGCAGCATCGTCATAGAGGACTCAGTACTGTGATCGCCAATCTGTTTGCCCAGCATGGCGAGAATGAGCATTTTACCTCACGATGCGCGGACGCATTTTTTGACATTTGGATGTTAATAATAGGACAGGCCTATGTCTATACTCTGTTTGGTTTGGTGTTTAAAAAAAGGTAAACAATCTTGCAGATTTTTTTTTTATTGAAAACTATGAGTAGAAAATAAGTTTTAGCAAATATACATAATATAACAAAGAAATACAGTGATTTACTTTGTTTTTGATTAATTACGTACCTAGTTTGGATTTTTATAAGCATTTTTCAATAAAAAGATACTGCAAGATTGTTTGCCTTTTTTTAAACAACAAACTAAACAGAGTACCTATAGCAGTGGCTGACGATGATTCTATGCTCTCTAAGGTCAATTTTACACTGGATACCAAATAAACTACGGTCGGATCAGCGCAAGCAACGTTCTATGTCCCTTGTCCAATTTGCGAGAGTCATTTATAATACCATTAGTGTAGGCGCCAACCGAATTTGATCAACTTGTTTTTTGTCATAGCAATGATGTTTTATTTTTAGATCATTTGATAGGGAGTCATTTGAATAAACGTAACAGATAGTGAATATTTTCAATATTTGCTGTTCAATTTGATATCAAAAAGTATAATGTCATATTATCTTCTAACCTCGTATGGCCCACCATAGTTACTTTTCCTATTTTTAATTTGAACCTTGTTCAATTTGCCTATTTTTATTAAAATAAGGAAAAATAATGTGAATTGGTAAGAATTTTGTTTGTGTCAAAACACAATGAAACAAAAGAAAGTGTAGTTTTATTGGTTCATGAAAGATTGAAATTGGATTGCAACAACTATGTACATTGTAATGTACATTTAGTTTTACCAGGCTAAGAGAGGCATACGAGCGCGAACGAAAATCGTATAATAATTAGATGTAATGTACTTATAAATTTTCATTGTTTTCATCGCTTGTGCAATGAAATGGAATAAATGAAGATACCTATTCGTGAGTTTTAAGGTAACATTGTCATTTATATTATTAGTATGATTTATAACGCATTATTTACTATGTTAATTTGACGTTGTTGCACTTGTTGCAAATGTCACCAGTGTTAAAATATCGGGTGCTCAATAACCCCCTTATTCATAAACGTTTGCTAACTTAACAAACCGCTAATAATTGTTTGTCCCTTTTGCTTTTATGGACACATTTTTAAGACCGAAAGGGACAAACAATTATTAGCGGCTTAGTAAGTTAGCAAATGTTTATGAATAAGGGGGTAACTCTTTACTTAGTAAATAGGGGATCGTGAGGAAATGAGAGCCCACTAAGGATGATCGATAATTAAAGTCATAATTTGCGTGATAAAAATAATCTTTAATAATAGACATCGAGCGTCGTATGCAGGTGGTTAGTTACGTGGAGGCCGAAAACTATAATCAAACAATAACGAATGCTTTGTTAACTTCATGAGAAATCCGCAAACTAACCGGCACAATCGACTTCAAACGCGAAGTGCTTACTTTTCAGATTGAACCAATCGTTGCCTGTTACTCCGCAAATTCCAACACGATTTCAACTGTACTCTTACTAAGGGTCCAAATAAGTATATTCAATGCAATGGAAAGTTGTGGAGTTTGCGGACGATTGTGATAGGCTTGTGTCGCCGATGACACAGCATCTGTGATCAACGAAATCTGACTCGTATGCCACACACATACGGGATCAAAGATATATTATCCTTTTGCCACTAGCATAAATCAAGTTACCACCTATGCTAGTGGCATAGATATACGAACGTTTTTGACACAATCGTTTCGTATCGTTTTGCAAGCAATGCAAGACGCAAATAATTCTAGCTACGCAGACATTTAATAATAAACGAATGGTAGGGGTAGCAAATTCGACTGAACTTTTCGATTGCTACGCCGTGAAAGCCGGTTTTTACCGGTTTAAACCGATTACTTTATCCGCATCACCATGCATGCAGTAAATAAGCTTAAAATGATGCAAGTTACTGGTATACAAGGTGCCCACGAGGAAAGAGAAAAATTGTAACAGCATTTTCCTGAGACTAAAAGAAGCAAAAAATGTTAAATGAGTTTTAGTTAAATCTGCAAAAATAAAAATTTTGTTCAGTTTTTTTTTTGATGTTTTGAATTCCTTAATACATAAAAAGGCATTTTATTAATCAAAGTATCACAAAAAATGCAGTTTAAAGTTTTTATTTTGCATTTGCAAGGTAATTAAAGATATTTTTGTTAATTTGATGTCTGTCAATTAAGTGTGACAAGACTAAGACAACATGGTGACAAAATCGTTTTCTAAAATGCGTTTATCATAGCATAACGGTCTAAAGCAAGTCTATTTTAAGAAAAAAACAAAATTTCTCTTAAAATAGACTGAATTCAGAAAACTTCATGTAACATTTTTAACTTCAAATTTGGCCAGAAATCCGCTGTTGATTTTTTTCCCTTTCCTCATGGGCGCATTGTTTAATTATAATTTTACACAGCATGCTGAAGACGGTGAGATTACATAGTAAAACACCACCGCAACTCCTCCATTACTGTCGTAAGTTTTGACTAAGGGAGTGAAGTGTCACTAACCATTAATTTATTATAGATTGATGTCGGGCAGCAGCGTCATCATAGTGGACACACTTCTGCACCAACCCGCTTGCCCACGGTGGTGAATATGCGCATTTACCTTTTAATGCGTACATACGCATGGGTAATACGAGAGTCCTAAGTCCAGCTATGCTATTCTCTTATTCACACATTCGACGCTGCGTTCGTCAACGAGCTCGACGTCGAGACAGCCTTGTCTAAAATCCTAGCTGTTTTGTTTGACATTAGGAATCGAGACTCTGAGCGAGGTTGTGGGCGAGTTCGTCGCTGTTTTTCGTTAGAGAATACGAAGTTTGTACATTAAACCTCAAACTCTCGACGCAGTGTAGTTCCAGCTCACGCCGCATTCGTCGCCGAGCACTAGTGTCGTTTAAAGTACATTAGTGAATACCATTTTTAGGCTCGACGCTGCCGCAGCGCTGACAGCAAGGCGGTTTCCTTAGTGAATAACACTGCTGCAAGACTCAAATAGGCTGATGGTGATGTAAGAAGACTATGGCCTTGGGTTCCTGGCTTCTTTAAACTTTTCAAGGAGTTGAAGAAAAGGCTGAGGCAACAGGGTGACCATAGGGCTGGCTCATTTTGTGGCCGGAGATTAGGCATTGCCATCCAGCGAGGAAATGTAGCCATTGATATGGGCACTCTCCCACAGAGAACCGTTTTGGGGGATGTGATAATTTAGTATAGATAAGTAGTATTGTTTTAGAATGATATTTTGTATTTTTTTTTTCATGAACATTATTACTATAACCTTGTTACTCATATATGACATCATCAGACTATCTGAGTCCACTGCTGGACGTAGGCCTCTCCTATTAACTATGCATGCATATAGACGCATTAGGAGGTAAATGCCCAAAATCGCCACGCTGAGCAAGCGAATTGCCGATCGATGTGTTTCTCTAATAACCACAAATAACTCTAATAACCACAATCTCTAATAACAAATACCTACTTGAAATAGAGATCGTATCTAAGTTCTGATTCAATACTGACATAAGAGGTTGCTAAGAGTAGTGACAGTTTTTATAGTGAGTTTTGCTTGTCAGCCTATGTTTCTATAATGACGCTGCTGCCCATCATCAATCTTCTATCAAAGAATGGTCAGTGACACTTCGATCCCTTAGTCGACTCTTACGACACCCGCAGTAAGAGTTGGGGTGGTGACAAATGTATTCTTGCTGCCGTTACCACACGGCTGATATACTTGTATACTGTACTGAAATGTGGTGCCAATAAGAGGTGATGCAATTATAAAATTAAAATGATAAGTATCTAATATTTGTTTGTTCAAACAAAAACAAGTGCGGTTTATTTTGTTGATAATTAACGGTGACACGAGTATTCAGGAAGGTGTATTTAGAACGAGCATTTGCTCATTCCATCCTACTACGAAATTCGTTCGTTATACAAAACGTGATTCATCGAAATTCGTTGATTTCGTAGAGTGGGGGATAGAATGAGCGAATGTTCGTTTGGTAATTTAACAAATTACGAGTACTAGTGGCGTTTAGGATTTGTTTTCTATTCGTGGAACGGTTTCATTATACTAGCTTTGTGCTAAAGGGTTTTAACCAATATTAAATTTGGCCACGATTGCCAAAAGCCGCAATTTGAAGCAAATCATAATTTACCATATAATGTAACAACTATTAATATTCGACTAACTCTGATATTGTAATTCAATCGTTTTGGCTTTTCCAGAAACATATTATTATAATACATATATAATAGGTAAATAACTTACCAAATGATTTTGTGTGTTATTATTTTTGTATGTCTAGGTATTGTTATTTATTAGTATTTTTTGTAGTTGGCGAACTTGGTAATTTTCTTTGGTACAGTCACGTGCAAAAATACGTAGCGAAGGGATCCTTCTAGAAATATGTTACGACGTTCTTATTACACAGAAATTAAGTGATTTTTATATAAGGTGGAGTAAGATGGAACGGTTTTTTTAATGGGGTAAGAAAAAATCGTTGCATCTTACCTTTTCTGGCACGGCGTATACAGATAGCTTTTTGTTTTACCCGATTAAAAAACCCGTTTCATCTTACCTTACATCTTATATTTATTGCCTATATAAGATGTAAGGTAAGATTTATGTGACTGCACGAGATATTCCTTAGAAGTTTATTATAGATGTTAAAGGAAACAAACCAATAGAGGCAGTAGAACACAATAATACAGAGGTGACGCCCACTGTGATGAGATGACACTCTGCTGCGTGTTATCAATTTTCAATTCGTTGATCTGATTATGACGTCACCCGAAAAGATTTGGGGTGGTGACAAATATATTCTTACTGCCGTCACCACACGGCAATACGCAGCATGAAATCCAAAGGGAAATTTTGTTGAGAAAGACTTATTTTAACATGTTTTTCACAGTTGGGATCACGACCCTGTAATCATCCTGTATTATTATAGTAGGTATTACACACAATAGTCGCTTAGATTATGTTCGCGCATTGAAAATCCCTCTAATTTGGATTATCCATATAAAAACATAGGATCTACGAAATCCTCGTCGTTTCCTTTAAATTACGCACAAACAAGCATCAGTTGATCCGAAGGAATCCGCTTACCATACCATGTCTATCTGACTGACATATGCCTTGTTACGCCAAAATAATATGTAACTTTGCAGAGTTAAAAAAGTAGTTTAAGCAACTTATCCCTATACCGGTTCTCTTATTTATCGCCGAAAATTATATGGCCGAATATCATTTCCCAACTCACGTTTCGCGTAATTTTATTTCGCCGAATGTTCATTTCCCAACTTATTAAAATGTTTTGTTTTATTTGCCAACCTCACAGTTACCAACTTATCATTTGGTCGGTGCTTTACAAAGCAAATTTTCAAAATGCCAACATTCATATGGCCGAATGTTTTACTTGACGTAATATACACTTCGTTGTTTAAATTGTTTACCAAATGGTTCATTAAGTACAATTTCGTTTAGCAACTACGTAATATTATTTGTGTAACTATTAATAGAATACGGCAATGAAAATGGAATCGATCTTGTATCTAAAATATGCGTATTGGATTTCGAAAAAGCTGCGATACTGAGTCTTCGATCAACTTTTGAAGGAATTTATTTACAAGGATGCCATTTTCACTTGGTCAAATTTTATTCAGGCAATTACCTTTTTTTGAAATGCCTCCTTTTTCTATTTTTTATTATTTTCTTGTACAGAAGGTATGAATACTAGCATATCTTTTTTCGGGACGAGAAAAAAAAAATAACCTCGAAGGTCAGGCGGGAGCGAAGCGTAGCGAGCTCCCGCCTGACCTTCGACCTTCTAACCTAACCCGGCCAAGTCGGATCTGCACTGGAAGGCTTTGCTCACTCGCTTCACTCGCTCGCTCATTTTTTCCTTCTGGTAAAAAAAAAACCATATAAATAATAGTGAAAATTGTTTTTTTTTGGTTGTATTTTTCAGTGTTTGCCAAAGAAAGAATTAAGTATGGGTAGGGTTCTTTGTAACTTTTTGGCAAGTTACATATGAAAAGGCAACTGTTGCATCAACGAAACGTTATTCGTCCATGAGTTGTTCGGTCAAGTGAACCATTTGACAAATGATAAGTCTGCCAAAAGTTTAGTTGCGTTATAATAATCTGCTTTATAATAATTCTGCCAAGTGAAAAGTTGTCATACAAAAATTTGGTAATCGTTAGTTGTCAAAGTAAAAGGTCGGCGAAACGTTGGTTGGCAAATGAAAATCGGCCAAAAAAAATTCGGCGAAAAGGCAGAACACC
>JALPQI010009223.1:0-30380 GCA_025490895.1 Thaumatotibia leucotreta
GGTAGCTGTTTGTGCAGGTAGCTGTGTCTGCGGGTAGCTGTGTCTGCAGGTAGCTGTGTCTGCAGGTAGCTGTGTCTGCAGGTAGCTGTCTGCAGGTAGCTGTGTCTGCAGGTAGCTGTCTGCAGGTAGCTGTGTCTGCAGGTAGCTGTGTCTGCAGGTAGCTGTGTCTGCAGGTAGCTGTGTCTGCAGGTAGCTGTGTCTGCAGGTAGCTGTGTCTGCAGGCAGCTGTGTCTGCAGGTAGCTGTGTCTGCAGGTAGCTGTATCTGCAGGTAGCTGTTTGTGCAGGTAGCTGTGTCTGCGGGTAGCTGTGTCTGCAGGTAGCTGTGTCTGCAGGTAGCTGTCTGCAGGTAGCTGTGTCTGCAGGTAGCTGTCTGCAGGTAGCTGTGTCTGCAGGTAGCTGTGTCTGCAGGTAGCTGTGTCTGCAGGTAGCTGTCTGCAGGTAGCTGTGTCTGCAGGTAGCTGTGTCTGTAGCTGTGTCTGCAGGTAGCTGTGTCTGCAGGTAGCTGTGTCTGCAGGTAGCTGTGTCTGCAGGTAGCTGTGTCTGCAGGTAGCTGTCTGCAGGTAGCTGTGACTGCAGGTAGCTGTGTCTGCAGGTAGCTGTGTCTGGAGGTAGCTGTGTCTGCAGGTAGCTGTGTCTGCAGGTAGCTGTCTGCGGGTAGCTGTTTGCGGGTAGCTGTATCGGCAGGTAGCTGTCTGCGGGTAGCTGTTTGCGGGTAGCTGTATCGGCAGGTAGCTGTCTGCGGGTAGCTGTGTCTGCAGGTAGCTGTATCTGCAGGTAGCTGTGTCTGCAGGTAGCTGTGTCTGCAGGTAGCTGTGTCTGCAGGTAGCTGTGTCTGCAGGTAGCTGTGTCTGCAGGTAGCTGTCTGCAGGTAGCTGTGACTGCAGGTAGCTGTGTCTGCAGGTAGCTGTGTCTGGAGGTAGCTGTGTCTGCAGGTAGCTGTGTCTGCAGGTAGCTGTCTGCGGGTAGCTGTTTGCGGGTAGCTGTATCGGCAGGTAGCTGTCTGCGGGTAGCTGTTTGCGGGTAGCTGTATCGGCAGGTAGCTGTCTGCGGGTAGCTGTGTCTGCAGGTAGCTGTATCTGCAGGTAGCTGTGTCTGCAGGTAGCTGTGTCTGCAGGTAGCTGTGTCTGCAGGTAGCTGTCTGCAGGTAGCTGTGTCTGCAGGTAGCTGTGTCTGCAGGTAGCTGTGTCTGCAGGTAGCTGTGTCTGCAGGTAGCTGTGTCTGCAGGTAGCTGTGTCTGCAGGCAGCTGTGTCTGCAGGTAGCTGTGTCTGCAGGTAGCTGTATCTGCAGGTAGCTGTTTGTGCAGGTAGCTGTGTCTGCGGGTAGCTGTGTCTGCAGGTAGCTGTGTCTGCAGGGAGCTGTGTCTGCAGGTAGCTGTGTCTGCAGGTAGCTGTCTGCAGGTAGCTGTGACTGCAGGTAGCTGTGTCTGCAGGTAGCTGTGTCTGGAGGTAGCTGTGTCTGCAGGTAGCTGTGTCTGCAGGTAGCTGTCTGCGGGTAGCTGTTTGCGGGTAGCTGTATCGGCAGGTAGCTGTCTGCGGGTAGCTGTTTGCGGGTAGCTGTATCGGCAGGTAGCTGTCTGCGGGTAGCTGTGTCTGCAGGTAGCTGTATCTGCAGGTAGCTGTGTCTGCAGGTAGCTGTGTCTGCAGGTAGCTGTGTCTGCAGGTAGCTGTGTCTGCAGGTAGCTGTCTGCAGGTAGCTGTGTCTGCAGGTAGCTGTCTGCAGGTAGCTGTGTCTGCAGGTAGCTGTGTCTGCAGGTAGCTGTGTCTGCAGGTAGCTGTGTCTGCAGGTAGCTGTGTCTGCAGGTAGCTGTGTCTGCAGGCAGCTGTGTCTGCAGGTAGCTGTGTCTGCAGGTAGCTGTATCTGCAGGTAGCTGTTTGTGCAGGTAGCTGTGTCTGCGGGTAGCTGTGTCTGCAGGTAGCTGTGTCTGCAGGTAGCTGTGTCTGCAGGTAGCTGTCTGCAGGTAGCTGTGTCTGCAGGTAGCTGTCTGCAGGTAGCTGTATCTGCAGGTAGCTGTTTGTGCAGGTAGCTGTGTCTGCGGGTAGCTGTGTCTGCAGGTAGCTGTGTCTGCAGGTAGCTGGGTCTGCCGGTAGCTGTCTGCAGGTAGCTGTGTCTGCAGGTAGCTGTGTCTGCAGGTAGCTGTGTCTGCGGGTAGCTGTGTCTGCAGGTAGCTGTGTCTGCAGGTAGCTGTGTCTGCAGGTAGCTGTCTGCAGGTAGCTGTGTCTGCAGGTAGCTGTGTCTGTAGCTGTGTCTGCAGGTAGCTGTGTCTGCAGGTAGCTGTGTCTGCAGGTAGCTGTGTCTGCAGGTAGCTGTGTCTGCAGGTAGCTGTCTGCAGGTAGCTGTGACTGCAGGTAGCTGTGTCTGCAGGTAGCTGTGTCTGGAGGTAGCTGTGTCTGCAGGTAGCTGTGTCTGCAGGTAGCTGTCTGCGGGTAGCTGTTTGCGGGTAGCTGTATCGGCAGGTAGCTGTCTGCGGGTAGCTGTTTGCGGGTAGCTGTATCGGCAGGTAGCTGTCTGCGGGTAGCTGTGTCTGCAGGTAGCTGTATCTGCAGGTAGCTGTGTCTGCAGGTAGCTGTGTCTGCAGGTAGCTGTGTCTGCAGGTAGCTGTGTCTGCAGGTAGCTGTCTGCAGGTAGCTGTGTCTGTAGCTGTGTCTGCAGGTAGCTGTGTCTGCAGGTAGCTGTGTCTGCAGGTAGCTGTGTCTGCAGGTAGCTGTGTCTGCAGGTAACTGTCTGCAGGTAGCTGTGTCTGCAGGTAGCTGTGTCTGTAGCTGTGTCTGCAGGTAGCTGTGTCTGCAGGCAGCTGTGTCTGCAGGTAGCTGTGTCTGCAGGTAGCTGTATCTGCAGGTAGCTGTTTGTGCAGGTAGCTGTGTCTGCGGGTAGCTGTGTCTGCAGGTAGCTGTGTCTGCAGGTAGCTGTGTCTGCAGGTAGCTGTCTGCAGGTAGCTGTGTCTGCAGGTAGCTGTCTGCAGGTAGCTGTGTCTGCAGGTAGCTGTGTCTGCAGGCAGCTGTGTCTGCAGGTAGCTGTCTGCAGGTAGCTGTCTGCAGGTAGCTGTGTCTGCAGGTAGCTGTCTGCAGGTAGCTGTTTGTGCAGGTAGCTGTGTCTGCGGGTAGCTGTGTCTGCAGGTAGCTGTGTCTGCAGGTAGCTGTGTCTGCAGGTAGCTGTGTCTGCAGGTAGCTGTGTCTGCAGGCAGCTGTGTCTGCAGGTAGCTGTGTCTGCAGGTAGCTGTATCTGCAGGTAGCTGTTTGTGCAGGTAGCTGTGTCTGCGGGTAGCTGTGTCTGCAGGTAGCTGTGTCTGCAGGTAGCTGTGTCTGCAGGTAGCTGTCTGCAGGTAGCTGTGTCTGCAGGTAGCTGTCTGCAGGTAGCTGTGTCTGCAGGTAGCTGTGTCTGCAGGCAGCTGTGTCTGCAGGTAGCTGTCTGCAGGTAGCTGTCTGCAGGTAGCTGTGTCTGCAGGTAGCTGTCTGCAGGTAGCTGTTTGTGCAGGTAGCTGTGTCTGCGGGTAGCTGTGTCTGCAGGTAGCTGTGTCTGCAGGTAGCTGTGTCTGCAGGTAGCTGTGTCTGCAGGTAGCTGTGTCTGCAGGCAGCTGTGTCTGCAGGTAGCTGTGTCTGCAGGTAGCTGTATCTGCAGGTAGCTGTTTGTGCAGGTAGCTGTGTCTGCGGGTAGCTGTGTCTGCAGGTAGCTGTGTCTGCAGGTAGCTGTCTGCAGGTAGCTGTGTCTGCAGGTAGCTGTCTGCAGGTAGCTGTGTCTGCAGGTAGCTGTGTCTGCAGGTAGCTGTGTCTGCAGGTAGCTGTCTGCAGGTAGCTGTGTCTGTAGCTGTGTCTGCAGGTAGCTGTGTCTGCAGGTAGCTGTGTCTGCAGGTAGCTGTGTCTGCAGGTAACTGTCTGCAGGTAGCTGTGTCTGCAGGTAGCTGTGTCTGTAGCTGTGTCTGCAGGTAGCTGTGTCTGCAGGTAGCTGTGTCTGCAGGTAGCTGTGTCTGTAGCTGTGTCTGCAGGTAGCTGTGTCTGCAGGTAGCTGTGTCTGCAGGTAGCTGTGTCTGCAGGTAACTGTCTGCAGGTAGCTGTGTCTGCAGGTAGCTGTGTCTGTAGCTGTGTCTGCAGGTAGCTGTGTCTGCAGGTAGCTGTGTCTGCAGGTAGCTGTGTCTGTAGCTGTGTCTGCAGGTAGCTGTGTCTGCAGGTAGCTGTCTGCAGGTAGCTGTGTCTGTAGCTGTGTCTGCGGGTAGCTGTGTCTGCAGGTAGCTGTATCTGCAGGTAGCTGTGTCTGCAGGTAGCTGTGTCTGCAGGTAGCTGTGTCTGCAGGTAGCTGTGTCTGCAGGTAGCTGTGTCTGCAGGTAGCTGTCTGCAGGTAGCTGTGTCTGCAGGTAGCTGTGTCTGCAGGTAGCTGTGTCTGTAGCTGTGTCTGCAGGTAGCTGTGTCTGCAGGTAGCTGTCTGCAGGTAGCTGTGTCTGCAGGTAGCTGTGTCTGCAGGTAGCTGTGTCTGCAGGTAGCTGTGTCTGCAGGTAGCTGTATCTGCAGGTAGCTGTTTGTGCAGGTAGCTGTGTCTGCGGGTAGCTGTGTCTGCAGGTAGCTGTGTCTGCAGGTAGCTGTGTCTGCAGGTAGCTGTCTGCAGGTAGCTGTGTCTGCAGGTAGCTGTCTGCAGGTAGCTGTGTCTGCAGGTAGCTGTGTCTGCAGGTAGCTGTGTCTGCAGGTAGCTGTGTCTGCAGGTAGCTGTGTCTGCAGGTAGCTGTGTCTGCAGGCAGCTGTGTCTGCAGGTAGCTGTGTCTGCAGGTAGCTGTATCTGCAGGTAGCTGTTTGTGCAGGTAGCTGTGTCTGCGGGTAGCTGTGTCTGCAGGTAGCTGTGTCTGCAGGTAGCTGTCTGCAGGTAGCTGTGTCTGCAGGTAGCTGTCTGCAGGTAGCTGTGTCTGCAGGTAGCTGTGTCTGCAGGTAGCTGTGTCTGCAGGTAGCTGTCTGCAGGTAGCTGTGTCTGCAGGTAGCTGTGTCTGTAGCTGTGTCTGCAGGTAGCTGTGTCTGCAGGTAGCTGTGTCTGCAGGTAGCTGTGTCTGCAGGTAGCTGTGTCTGCAGGTAGCTGTCTGCAGGTAGCTGTGACTGCAGGTAGCTGTGTCTGCAGGTAGCTGTGTCTGGAGGTAGCTGTGTCTGCAGGTAGCTGTGTCTGCAGGTAGCTGTCTGCGGGTAGCTGTTTGCGGGTAGCTGTATCGGCAGGTAGCTGTCTGCGGGTAGCTGTTTGCGGGTAGCTGTATCGGCAGGTAGCTGTCTGCGGGTAGCTGTGTCTGCAGGTAGCTGTATCTGCAGGTAGCTGTGTCTGCAGGTAGCTGTGTCTGCAGGTAGCTGTGTCTGCAGGTAGCTGTGTCTGCAGGTAGCTGTGTCTGCAGGTAGCTGTCTGCAGGTAGCTGTGACTGCAGGTAGCTGTGTCTGCAGGTAGCTGTGTCTGGAGGTAGCTGTGTCTGCAGGTAGCTGTGTCTGCAGGTAGCTGTCTGCGGGTAGCTGTTTGCGGGTAGCTGTATCGGCAGGTAGCTGTCTGCGGGTAGCTGTTTGCGGGTAGCTGTATCGGCAGGTAGCTGTCTGCGGGTAGCTGTGTCTGCAGGTAGCTGTATCTGCAGGTAGCTGTGTCTGCAGGTAGCTGTGTCTGCAGGTAGCTGTGTCTGCAGGTAGCTGTGTCTGCAGGTAGCTGTGTCTGCAGGTAGCTGTCTGCAGGTAGCTGTGACTGCAGGTAGCTGTGTCTGCAGGTAGCTGTGTCTGGAGGTAGCTGTGTCTGCAGGTAGCTGTGTCTGCAGGTAGCTGTCTGCGGGTAGCTGTTTGCGGGTAGCTGTATCGGCAGGTAGCTGTCTGCGGGTAGCTGTTTGCGGGTAGCTGTATCGGCAGGTAGCTGTCTGCGGGTAGCTGTGTCTGCAGGTAGCTGTATCTGCAGGTAGCTGTGTCTGCAGGTAGCTGTGTCTGCAGGTAGCTGTGTCTGCAGGTAGCTGTGTCTGCAGGTAGCTGTGTCTGCAGGTAGCTGTCTGCAGGTAGCTGTGTCTGCAGGTAGCTGTGTCTGCAGGTAGCTGTGTCTGCAGGTAGCTGTGTCTGCAGGTAGCTGTGTCTGCAGGTAGCTGTGTCTGCAGGCAGCTGTGTCTGCAGGTAGCTGTGTCTGCAGGTAGCTGTATCTGCAGGTAGCTGTTTGTGCAGGTAGCTGTGTCTGCGGGTAGCTGTGTCTGCAGGTAGCTGTGTCTGCAGGTAGCTGTGTCTGGAGGTAGCTGTGTCTGCAGGTAGCTGTGTCTGCAGGTAGCTGTCTGCGGGTAGCTGTTTGCGGGTAGCTGTATCGGCAGGTAGCTGTCTGCGGGTAGCTGTTTGCGGGTAGCTGTATCGGCAGGTAGCTGTCTGCGGGTAGCTGTATCTGCAGGTAGCTGTGTCTGCAGGTAGCTGTGTCTGCAGGTAGCTGTGTCTGCAGGTCGCTGTGTCTGCTGGGAGCTGTGTCTGCAGGTAGCTGTCTGCAGGTAGCTGTGTCTGCAGGTAGCTGTCTGCAGGTAGCTGTGTCTGCAGGTAGCTGTGTCTGCAGGTAGCTGTGTCTGCAGGTAGCTGTGTCTGCAGGTAGCTGTGTCTGCAGGTAGCTGTGTCTGCAGGCAGCTGTGTCTGCAGGTAGCTGTGTCTGCAGGTAGCTGTATCTGCAGGTAGCTGTTTGTGCAGGTAGCTGTGTCTGCGGGTAGCTGTGTCTGCAGGTAGCTGTGTCTGCAGGTAGCTGTGTCTGCAGGTAGCTGTCTGCAGGTAGCTGTGTCTGCAGGTAGCTGTCTGCAGGTAGCTGTATCTGCAGGTAGCTGTTTGTGCAGGTAGCTGTGTCTGCGGGTAGCTGTGTCTGCAGGTAGCTGTGTCTGCAGGTAGCTGTGTCTGCAGGTAGCTGTCTGCAGGTAGCTGTGTCTGCAGGTAGCTGTGTCTGTAGCTGTGTCTGCAGGTAGCTGTGTCTGCAGGTAGCTGTGTCTGCAGGTAGCTGTGTCTGCAGGTAGCTGTGTCTGCAGGTAGCTGTCTGCAGGTAGCTGTGACTGCAGGTAGCTGTGTCTGCAGGTAGCTGTGTCTGGAGGTAGCTGTGTCTGCAGGTAGCTGTGTCTGCAGGTAGCTGTCTGCAGGTAGCTGTGTCTGCAGGTAGCTGTCTGCAGGTAGCTGTGTCTGCAGGTAGCTGTGTCTGCAGGTAGCTGTGTCTGCAGGTAGCTGTGTCTGCAGGTAGCTGTGTCTGCAGGTAGCTGTGTCTGCAGGCAGCTGTGTCTGCAGGTAGCTGTGTCTGCAGGTAGCTGTATCTGCAGGTAGCTGTTTGTGCAGGTAGCTGTGTCTGCGGGTAGCTGTGTCTGCAGGTAGCTGTGTCTGCAGGTAGCTGTGTCTGCAGGTAGCTGTCTGCAGGTAGCTGTGTCTGCACGTAGCTGTCTGCAGGTAGCTGTATCTGCAGGTAGCTGTTTGTGCAGGTAGCTGTGTCTGCGGGTAGCTGTATCTGCAGGTAGCTGTTTGTGCAGGTAGCTGTGTCTGCGGGTAGCTGTGTCTGCAGGTAGCTGTGTCTGCAGGTAGCTGTCTGCAGGTAGCTGTGTCTGCAGGTAGCTGTCTGCAGGTAGCTGTGTCTGCAGGTAGCTGTGTCTGCAGGTAGCTGTGTCTGCAGGTAGCTGTCTGCAGGTAGCTGTGTCTGCAGGTAGCTGTGTCTGTAGCTGTGTCTGCAGGTAGCTGTGTCTGCAGGTAGCTGTGTCTGCAGGTAGCTGTGTCTGCAGGTAGCTGTGTCTGCGGGTAGCTGTGTCTGCAGGTAGCTGTGTCTGCAGGTAGCTGTGTCTGCAGGTAGCTGTCTGCAGGTAGCTGTGTCTGCAGGTAGCTGTGTCTGTAGCTGTGTCTGCAGGTAGCTGTGTCTGCAGGTAGCTGTCTGCAGGTAGCTGTGTCTGCAGGTAGCTGTGTCTGCAGGTAGCTGTGTCTGCAGGTAGCTGTGTCTGCAGGTAGCTGTCTGCAGGTAGCTGTGACTGCAGGTAGCTGTGTCTGCAGGTAGCTGTGTCTGGAGGTAGCTGTGTCTGCAGGTAGCTGTGTCTGCAGGTAGCTGTCTGCGGGTAGCTGTTTGCGGGTAGCTGTATCGGCAGGTAGCTGTCTGCGGGTAGCTGTTTGCGGGTAGCTGTATCGGCAGGTAGCTGTCTGCGGGTAGCTGTGTCTGCAGGTAGCTGTATCTGCAGGTAGCTGTGTCTGCAGGTAGCTGTGTCTGCAGGTAGCTGTGTCTGCAGGTAGCTGTGTCTGCAGGTAGCTGTCTGCAGGTAGCTGTGTCTGTAGCTGTGTCTGCAGGTAGCTGTGTCTGCAGGTAGCTGTGTCTGCAGGTAGCTGTGTCTGCAGGTAGCTGTGTCTGCAGGTAACTGTCTGCAGGTAGCTGTGTCTGCAGGTAGCTGTGTCTGTAGCTGTGTCTGCAGGTAGCTGTGTCTGCAGGCAGCTGTGTCTGCAGGTAGCTGTGTCTGCAGGTAGCTGTATCTGCAGGTAGCTGTTTGTGCAGGTAGCTGTGTCTGCGGGTAGCTGTGTCTGCAGGTAGCTGTGTCTGCAGGTAGCTGTGTCTGCAGGTAGCTGTCTGCAGGTAGCTGTGTCTGCAGGTAGCTGTCTGCAGGTAGCTGTGTCTGCAGGTAGCTGTGTCTGCAGGTAGCTGTGTCTGCAGGTAGCTGTGTCTGCAGGTAGCTGTGTCTGCAGGTAGCTGTGTCTGCAGGCAGCTGTGTCTGCAGGTAGCTGTGTCTGCAGGTAGCTGTATCTGCAGGTAGCTGTTTGTGCAGGTAGCTGTGTCTGCGGGTAGCTGTGTCTGCAGGTAGCTGTGTCTGCAGGTAGCTGTCTGCAGGTAGCTGTGTCTGCAGGTAGCTGTCTGCAGGTAGCTGTGTCTGCAGGTAGCTGTGTCTGCAGGTAGCTGTGTCTGCAGGTAGCTGTCTGCAGGTAGCTGTGTCTGCAGGTAGCTGTGTCTGTAGCTGTGTCTGCAGGTAGCTGTGTCTGCAGGTAGCTGTGTCTGCAGGTAGCTGTGTCTGCAGGTAGCTGTGTCTGCAGGTAGCTGTCTGCAGGTAGCTGTGTCTGCAGGTAGCTGTGTCTGTAGCTGTGTCTGCAGGTAGCTGTGTCTGCAGGTAGCTGTGTCTGCAGGTAGCTGTCTGCAGGTAGCTGTGTCTGCAGGTAGCTGTGTCTGCAGGTAGCTGTGTCTGCAGGTAGCTGTATCTGCAGGTAGCTGTTTGTGCAGGTAGCTGTGTCTGCGGGTAGCTGTGTCTGCAGGTAGCTGTGTCTGCAGGTAGCTGTGTCTGCAGGTAGCTGTGTCTGCAGGTAGCTGTGACTGCAGGTAGCTGTGTCTGCAGGTAGCTGTGTCTGGAGGTAGCTGTGTCTGCAGGTAGCTGTGTCTGCAGGTAGCTGTCTGCGGGTAGCTGTTTGCGGGTAGCTGTATCGGCAGGTAGCTGTCTGCGGGTAGCTGTTTGCGGGTAGCTGTATCGGCAGGTAGCTGTCTGCGGGTAGCTGTGTCTGCAGGTAGCTGTATCTGCAGGTAGCTGTGTCTGCAGGTAGCTGTGTCTGCAGGTAGCTGTGTCTGCAGGTAGCTGTGTCTGCAGGTAGCTGTGTCTGCAGGTAGCTGTCTGCAGGTAGCTGTGTCTGCAGGTAGCTGTCTGCAGGTAGCTGTGTCTGCAGGTAGCTGTGTCTGCAGGTAGCTGTGTCTGCAGGTAGCTGTGTCTGCAGGTAGCTGTGTCTGCAGGCAGCTGTGTCTGCAGGTAGCTGTGTCTGCAGGTAGCTGTATCTGCAGGTAGCTGTTTGTGCAGGTAGCTGTGTCTGCGGGTAGCTGTGTCTGCAGGTAGCTGTGTCTGCAGGTAGCTGTGTCTGCAGGTAGCTGTCTGCAGGTAGCTGTGTCTGCAGGTAGCTGTGTCTGCAGGTAGCTGTGTCTGCAGGTAGCTGTGTCTGCAGGTAGCTGTGTCTGCAGGTAGCTGTCTGCAGGTAGCTGTGTCTGCAGGTAGCTGTCTGCAGGTAGCTGTGTCTGCAGGTAGCTGTGTCTGCAGGTAGCTGTCTGCAGGTAGCTGTGTCTGCAGGTAGCTGTCTGCAGGTAGCTGTGTCTGCAGGTAGCTGTCTGCAGGTAGCTGTGTCTGCAGGTAGCTGTGTCTGCAGGTAGCTGTGTCTGCAGGTAGCTGTATCTGCAGGTAGCTGTTTGTGCAGGTAGCTGTGTCTGCGGGTAGCTGTGTCTGCAGGTAGCTGTGTCTGCAGGTAGCTGTGTCTGCAGGTAGCTGTGTCTGCAGGTAGCTGTGACTGCAGGTAGCTGTGTCTGCAGGTAGCTGTGTCTGGAGGTAGCTGTGTCTGCAGGTAGCTGTGTCTGCAGGTAGCTGTCTGCGGGTAGCTGTTTGCGGGTAGCTGTATCGGCAGGTAGCTGTCTGCGGGTAGCTGTTTGCGGGTAGCTGTATCGGCAGGTAGCTGTCTGCGGGTAGCTGTGTCTGCAGGTAGCTGTATCTGCAGGTAGCTGTGTCTGCAGGTAGCTGTGTCTGCAGGTAGCTGTGTCTGCAGGTAGCTGTGTCTGCAGGTAGCTGTGTCTGCAGGTAGCTGTCTGCAGGTAGCTGTGTCTGCAGGTAGCTGTCTGCAGGTAGCTGTGTCTGCAGGTAGCTGTGTCTGCAGGTAGCTGTGTCTGCAGGTAGCTGTGTCTGCAGGTAGCTGTGTCTGCAGGCAGCTGTGTCTGCAGGTAGCTGTGTCTGCAGGTAGCTGTATCTGCAGGTAGCTGTTTGTGCAGGTAGCTGTGTCTGCGGGTAGCTGTGTCTGCAGGTAGCTGTGTCTGCAGGTAGCTGTGTCTGCAGGTAGCTGTCTGCAGGTAGCTGTGTCTGCAGGTAGCTGTGTCTGTAGCTGTGTCTGCAGGTAGCTGTGTCTGCAGGTAGCTGTGTCTGCAGGTAGCTGTGTCTGCAGGTAGCTGTGTCTGCAGGTAGCTGTCTGCAGGTAGCTGTGACTGCAGGTAGCTGTGTCTGCAGGTAGCTGTGTCTGGAGGTAGCTGTGTCTGCAGGTAGCTGTGTCTGCAGGTAGCTGTCTGCGGGTAGCTGTTTGCGGGTAGCTGTATCGGCAGGTAGCTGTCTGCGGGTAGCTGTTTGCGGGTAGCTGTATCGGCAGGTAGCTGTCTGCGGGTAGCTGTGTCTGCAGGTAGCTGTATCTGCAGGTAGCTGTGTCTGCAGGTAGCTGTGTCTGCAGGTAGCTGTGTCTGCAGGTAGCTGTGTCTGCAGGTAGCTGTCTGCAGGTAGCTGTGTCTGTAGCTGTGTCTGCAGGTAGCTGTGTCTGCAGGTAGCTGTGTCTGCAGGTAGCTGTGTCTGCAGGTAACTGTCTGCAGGTAGCTGTGTCTGTAGCTGTGTCTGCAGGTAGCTGTGTCTGCAGGTAACTGTCTGCAGGTAGCTGTGTCTGCAGGTAGCTGTGTCTGTAGCTGTGTCTGCAGGTAGCTGTGTCTGCAGGTAGCTGTGTCTGCAGGTAGCTGTGTCTGTAGCTGTGTCTGCAGGTAGCTGTGTCTGCAGGTAGCTGTGTCTGCAGGTAGCTGTGTCTGCAGGTAACTGTCTGCAGGTAGCTGTGTCTGCAGGTAGCTGTGTCTGTAGCTGTGTCTGCAGGTAGCTGTGTCTGCAGGTAGCTGTGTCTGTAGCTGTGTCTGCAGGTAGCTGTGTCTGCAGGTAGCTGTCTGCAGGTAGCTGTGTCTGTAGCTGTGTCTGCGGGTAGCTGTGTCTGCAGGTAGCTGTATCTGCAGGTAGCTGTGTCTGCAGGTAGCTGTCTCTGCAGGTAGCTGTGTCTGCAGGTAGCTGTGTCTGCAGGTAGCTGTGTCTGCAGGTAGCTGTCTGCAGGTAGCTGTGTCTGCAGGTAGCTGTGTCTGTAGCTGTGTCTGCAGGTAGCTGTGTCTGTAGCTGTGTCTGCAGGTAGCTGTGTCTGCAGGTAGCTGTCTGCAGGTAGCTGTGTCTGCAGGTAGCTGTGTGCAGGTAGCTGTGTCTGCAGGTAGCTGTGTCTGCAGGTAGCTGTCTGCAGGTAGCTGTCTGCAGGTAGTTGTCTGCAGGTAGCTGTGTCTGTAGGTAGCTTTGTCTGCAGGTAGCTGTCTGCAGGTAGCTGCATCTGCAGGAAGCTGTGTAAAAAAATAATCATATGTCTTACAACTAACATGCGGTAACAAAAACTAAAACATAAAATATATTTCAGGACAACCGCTTGGAGCACCTACCGCCGGAGCTCTTCTCGCTCCCAGCGCTCACCACTCTGGACGTCAGCAACAACAAACTACGCACACTACCTTCCACAATGTGGTCCGCACCAGCGCTGAGAGACCTCAACGTTTCGCTCAACCTTCTTCGGGACCTCCCGACCGCGGTATAGCCTCCACAGACCATTTAGCTGTTCCAAATTTAAAAGCAATTCTTTAAAAAAAATCTGTAGTAAAATGTTAACTTTTTAGTACAGATGGTGCCTTTTTAGGCTCTAGTGCGAGAAGTGGCTCATTTTACGTCAGGTTCAAAACTTCGGAGGGCCATCTGTACTAAAAATAAAACCGGCCAAGTGCGAGTCGGACTCGCGCGCGAAGGGTTCCGTACCATTATCGATTTATTATAAGAAAATACAGTTAAATCAACCTACCTCAAAAACTATAGAAGATAATTTAATCAAACCAAAAATCGTTGATAGAGTTTATTAATGTGCATAACATATATTTTTTTTTGAATTTTATGTCGCGTAGTTTAAAAAATAGAGGGGGGGGGGACACAGATTCAGATTAGATTCAGATTAATTTATTTCATGTATAGAAAATTACATAATATGCATAGTTGTAGCGATATAAGAATATCTAACATGATCGTCAAATGAAAAATAATAATAATAACAAAGTAATCAAATAAAAAATGCAATAAAATAAAATAAAATTATAGCTCCCAATAAGGATTGTCTCAAGTGAAATAAAAAATAAAACAAAGTAAGTAAGTATGAAAATACTTATACAATGATCAATGATATGCAATGAAATGAATTAAAATGTCAATTACTAAATAAATCCACAACAATAATTACAAATTAAAATTGGAACAAAGGAATATGTATAAAAAAATATCTCCCAATAAGAATCGTCAATAGGTACACAAAACAATAATTAAAAGTAGGTATGAGCTCCCAATAAGGATTGTCAACAACAAAAAAACAATGTCAATAATAATAATAAAATACAATAATATTATAAATTTAATTCCATGTATTCTTTCACAGAATACAGAGGGTTTTCTAACAAAAGGTTTCTCAATTTGCGTTTAAATGTTACGTCAGATGTTTCTTGCCTTATATCGGCAGGTAGGCGCTCAAAATACGTGGGGCCGATAACTCGTGGATTCCTCGTTGAAAGTGCCATGCGACGTGGAACAGTTCTCAGGCGTCCCGTGTTTCGAAGTAGTTTCCCCGAGCAGTTTACTCGAGGAAACTGGGACATATTATTTCTCACAAACATTAACATGTCGAACATGTGTTGTGAGTAGTGAGTCATTTTTCAGACTTTGAGAGCTGATATCTCGAAAACGATTTGCTTAAATAAACATGAGATTTATAAACCTTCATATCATTTTCAAAGACCTTTCTATTAATACCCCACACGCTTATATACAACAAAAACAAATTTTCTATCCCTCAGTTACATGTATGGAGGGCCCCCACCCCAATGGTTTTTTTTACAATTTAGTATCATAATCCTGTAGCGGTTCATATAACACATATCCTTACCAAATTTCGTTACTGTAGCATTTATAGTTTCAGAGTAAATCGGCTGTGACAGACGGACAGACGGACAGACGGACATGACGAATCTATAAGGGTTCCGTTTTTGCCATTTTGGCTACGGAACCCTAAAAACGTCGTACGAGACACGTACAAAAAGGAAATTCGTAACTTGTGTCGATTTAAAACACTCCCTTCGGTCGTGTTTTAAAACATCGCCACTCGTTTCGGATTTCATGTTTTTCGCACGTGTGTCGTAATGTACTATTTCATTACAAATTTTACTTACCACAGACAAAAAAGTTCCTATAGTTAAACTGATTGTAATAATGCTTGTCATTTCCTATTTTTAGCTTTTTAGCGCAGTTTTTTAACGCATTTTAGAGCACTAATGATATATTATGTGTGTTGATAATAGTTTTTTTTTATTACCAAGTATTTTAACTATTACTAAAGGTTATTTAAGTTTAATATTCAGTTTCAAGTCAAGTCGTATTATAAACCATGAATGTCGTTACTAGCCGGACGTTTAAAATGAACGTCTGTCATTAAATAGTACATTACATCAGTGGCCGGGAAAATGAGGTTTTCTGGCCAAGTTGGTATATATAGTTAGATAGGTTACGAGGCCGGGAATCCGTTTTCACGCCGAGGCATGTATAGTGCTTTTCTCAAAGATACAAAGAAATACCAAAAAAATAATGACAATGTTGTCGAAATTAAAAATAGTTACTTTGCAGGCCTAGGCCTGAAAAGTGTTATGAAAATCCTTTTCCATCCCAGCGAGTTACTGCGCCCTAAAAGCGATACTTCCGAGTCTATTTTAAGGAACGTAAAGACGATATTTCATTGCATGTTTGAGAAATAAAATCTTACTTTATGAATGTCCTTAATGACCAGTCATTTAAATAAATGTTAGTCGTTAAATAAATAAAAAACTTCGGTCACTTTACAACTAAACAACTCTTTCCTCTCATACAGGACGAATCGCCGCAATCGCCTTCAGAATCTTCGCCCGCGCTTACGTCATCGCCCTCGGCTTCGCAATCATCCTTCAACTTCTCCCAGTCTGTGAGTTTTTTTACTTATTCTAAGCGTGACATATATTTTTGTCGGCTGACAAGCAAAACTCACTATGAAAACTGTCACTACTCTTAGCAACCTCTTATGTCAGTATTGAATCAGAACTGAGATACGATCTCCATTTCAAGTAGGTATTTGTTACTTAGTGAGTTTTGGTTGTCAACCGACGATTTATACATCGTGGGCTCTTGTTTGTTGTTGTTGTATTCTGGCCATTTTTTTCCGCAACTCGACATCAAAACGTGCCTATTTTGCGTGGTCCCAACGCTGGCCCAGTACTTGTTGGGGACTTCGCATACACCCTTGAATTTCTTCGCAGATGTATGCAGGTTTCCTCACGATGTTTTCCTTCACCGTAAAGTACTTGTGAATATTAAATAATATTTCGTAAGTTTTTGATAAACTCATTGCTACGAGCCGGGGATCGAACTCACGTCTGCTGCGTAGCAGCCGTGCGTTTTACCGCTAGGCCACAAGCGCTTTTTTTTGGGTGGGCTCGTGGACTCTTATAACCCGAAAGATTTTAACCACGCATTTTTGATGTAAAAACAGGCAAAAAATGTTATATGAGTTTTGTCATTTTATGTTTTTTTTTGGTTTAAAACATCGCCACTTGTTTTTCACAATTGTTTTGTAATGTACTATGTCTGTCAATTAAGTATTACAAGAGTAAGACAACACACTACCAAAATCGTTTCCTAAATGCTTAACGGTCAAAAACGGTATTAAAAAAATTGCATAATAAATTACTAATTACTGATAACATGACTGTTGCAATTGATTTATTTTCCATGTAAATGTAGTTTTACTTTTAAGTAACTATTTAATTTATACTTCCAACTATTCACATTAAAACCACGTGTTTCTGACGAAGTGGTTCCGCCGGCAGTCAGCGTCGAGCCGGCAGTCCGTGTCCAGTCAGCAGTCCGTGTCCCGGTCCGTGTCCGTGTCCCGGCAGTCCGTGTCCAGCCAGTCCGTGGACACGGACGCCGTCGTCCTGGGAGACCGCAGCGGGCACGCCGTGTGAGTATCAGAGTTGGGCTAAAACCACGTGTTTCTGACGAAGTGATTCCGCCGGCAGTCAGCGAGCCGGCAGTCCGTGTCCCGGTCCGTGTCCGTGTCCCGGCAGTCCGTGTCCAGCCAGCTGTCCGTGGACACGGACGCCATCGTCCTGGGAGACCGCAGCGGACACGCCGTGTGAGTATCAGAGTTGGGCTCAAACCACGTGTTTCTGACGAAGTGGTTCCGCCGGCAGTCAGCGTCGAGCCGGCAGTCCGTGTCCCGGTCCGTGTCCGTGTCCCGGCAGTCCGTGTCCAGCCAGTCCGTGGACACGGACGCCGTCGTGTTGGGAGACCGCAGCGGGCACGCCGTGTGAGTATCAGAGTTGGACAAAAACCACGTGTTTCTGACGAAGTGGTTCCGCCGGCAGTCAGCGTCGAGCCGGCAGTCCGTGTCCCGATCCGTGTCCGTGTCCCGGCAGTCCGTGTCCAGCCAGTCCGTGGACACGGACGCCGTCGTCCTGGGAGATCGCAGCGGACACGCCGTGTGAGTATCAGAGTTGGGCTCAAACCACGTGTTTCTGACGAAGTGATTCCGCCGGCAGTCAGCGTCGAGCCGGCAGTCCGTCTAATTATGACGCATGGAGACCTTATACATCTCTGAAACATTTAGTGAAATGTATCCGTTTGTTTTTTTTTACTCTGACAACTAGAGACCTTTACATCTCTAGCAGTATAATAATGCTAATTTTAACGTTTAACTAAAAACAATTGTATGCCCTTTTACATATTATCTTTACATCATACATTTCTCAAAATTCATTACATTTATATAATTGTTCTGACTATTAGAGACTTCATCTCTAGTTAATGTACTATATCTATATTTATATTAAATCAAATTTATGTTTCGTTTTTAATTAATGCATGTTAGCTGTAAGATGTTATAAAACTATTATTTGAAAAAAGAAAGTCCCGCTGAGTTTCTTGCCGGATTCTTCTCAGGCAGTGGTGTAGGGTTGGAACCGGAGGTAGTTTTTTTTTCTCTCATTCGCTATTTAATTTAACGATTCAAAAGCGCTCGTTGCTGGGCCTAATTGAATAAAGAATATTTTGACTTTGACTTTGACGTGACCAGTCAGCAGTCCGTGTCCCGGTCCGTGTCCGTGTCCCGGCAGTCCGTGTCCAGCCAGCTCTCCGTGTACACGGACGCCGTCGTGTTGGGAGACCGCAGCGGGCACGCCGTGTGAGTATCAGAGTTGGGCTCAAACCACGTGTTTCTGACGAAGTGGTTCCGCCGGCAGTCCGTGTCCCGGTCCGTGTCCGTGTTCCGGCAGTCCGTGTCCAGCGAGCTGTCCGTGGACACGGACGCCGTCGTGTTGGGAGACCGCAGCGGACACGCCGTGTGAGTATCAGAGTTGGGCTAAAATTTACTTTTCTTCCCTGCTGGGACGGATCAAAGTGGCACATTTCTGTTCAAGGACTTTCTATTGCCAGCCTAAAAAAATACAATGAAATATGAAAATAAACAGTACGTTCATAATTGATATAAAAAATCAGAATCGATTATTTGCATAAATATTAAACATGTGATATGTCTTTTATTTTTCTCATAGGTGGTGTGAAAAGCAGTATGTGTCACACGGTATCAAAATTATTTCGTATTGGGCGTTAAAGCTTGAATCCTTCATTACGCTCAAGATTCCACTTTAGCCAATTCCACCAATTGTGGAATCCGTCGCTCCATTCAGGATTCAATATACGCTCACGCCGGAAATATACCATGTTGGTCCCTTGTGACACAATCTACTATTACACAAATAATCGGTGCGATTACTAAATCATTTTTATTTAAATAACTAAATCCTTCATTTGCTATTTTGAATTTATGTAGATGAATTAATGTTTATCTCAATAAATAATTTGACGTTTGAAATAAAAGATGATTTATCAGTTTATCACTTAATGAGCAATGTCAGTGTGACGGTTTGACCTGACGTCTTATTTATCTGAGATTACTTAAAGGACAAACGAGGCTTGTTATTTTCATCTAGATAATTTATCTAAATAAAACAGTAATACAGTCATCAGTAAAAAAACTAAATCAAACTTATTGATTTTATTGATTTTTAACACTAAACCACGAACTTAGCAAATTATCAAATGCTAAAATGTGTTTTTTTAGTACTGATGGTGCCTTTTTAGGCTCTAGTGCGAGGAGTGGCTCATTTTACGTCAGGTCCAAAACTTCGGAGGGCCATCTGCACTAAAAAACGTCGTACGAGACACGTGCAAAAAGAAAATTCGTAACTCGTGTCGATTTAAAACATCGCCACTCGTTTCGGATTTCCTGTTTTGCGCACTTGTGTCGTAATGTACTATTTCATAGGTGCTCAGAAGCGGTTCGTGCGCATCCATGGCGAGCGGAGCCTCGCCCAGAGCGTGACGCAGGAGACTGCGCTCTGGCCTCCCTGAATCTATCCCACAACCAGTTTACTTGTGTGCCCGCCGGCCTCGCCTGTCTGGCCCCTCGGCTCACCTCGCTCAACATGGCCTATAACTCGCTCAGGTACTCGCTCGGCCTCTCTCACAATCAGTTCACGTGCGTATGCAGCTCGCTTAGGTTTTTTATTACAATATTACACATCGCTTCGCTTATTATGAGGTTATATTATACTGAATCAAGTTAATTTAACCTGATAAAACAAGATATATGAATAAATAAATATCCTTTAGGGAGCGTTCAAGTATTACGTAACGCAATTTTTTAAGATGTATGACCCAATTGTAACGAATCGTAACGTTCCTCTGTACCCCCACTCTCTAAGCGTTACGAGAAATACTCAAATGACCATTTATCCCCTAAAGTCGCAAAAAGTTATGTTATAGTTTTAGTTTTTATTAGTCCCCGTGTAACGTATCTGAAAAGGGTTGCCAATATGGGAGTTTTGATTCCCTAGTTTAATACTTAAAAAAAAAAACAATGTCGCGAACGTGTTGTAAGGAAGACCCGGGTCCCGCCCCTGTAACGCATAGTAACATTTTACGTGACCCCCCTCCCCCCAAAATTGCGTTACGTAATACTTGAACACACCCTTACATGACGTAAATGCATGATTTTTCATCAAAATCGAAAACAAAATCAATAAGCGCAAACTGTACTGTACTGTTAGGGGTAACAGTGTTACATTTTGGTGCCGTGACCAGGATAAGAGTATGAAAATTCCTTCATCGACTTTATATACAAGTTTAATTGTATTCAACAGGTCGATGTCGTACGTGACGTCATATCCGACGAATTTAAGACAGCTCGACCTCAGCCACAACGAGATCACGTGTTGGCCTAGCCTCCCTCAAGTAAGTAACAATTTCACGGTCTCCGGATAAATATATCAGCTTACCGTGGGACTAGGTTGATTTGTGTAAGATGTCCCAAGATATTTATATATTTATTATTATTATACACCGTGTTTTTATTGATTTCCGTTAAATTGGACAGGTTACTTCGGACATTAACAGAAGTTGCCTGGTATATCGGCTTTTGTTAGTATCGTAAATTTTTTTTCGATTTTATACATAATAATTGTAATCTATATCGGGCTTATAGTGCCAGTAAAATGTAATTTAAACTTTCAAGGTCACTAGTTTTAAACGCACATTTTGGATAGTAAGAGTGCGGCTCCAATGACGCGGAGCGGAGCGGAGCTGTGGGAGCTCGGCCAATGATATCGCATCACAGTGCTTCAAATTCGAATTTGAAGAATGTAATTGGTCAATTTTGCACAGCTCCGCGTCAGTGGAGCCGCACCCTTACAGACGAAGAGTTATGAAACATTTTGGCGTTATTCATACATTTTTTTTCCCATCCAAATGTATACTTCTATTCACATTGCCTTTTACCTGATTTGACAATTTTTTTCTAAATTCCGATTTTATGTTATTCCTTTCCGCGTCCTATTATTTCCTACCCTTTTACTACTCGACGTTGGCTATGGGCAACACTGCCCTCAAGTCCATTGGAAGAAAAAAAAATCATTTTTAGTACAGAAGTACAGATGGTGCCTTTTTAGGCTCTAGTGCGAGAAGTGTGTCATTTTACGTCAAACGTCGGAGGGCGATCTGTATTAAAAAACGTCGTACGAGACACGTGCAAAAACGAATTCCGTAACTCGTGTCGATTTAAAACACTCCCTTTTATAACATCGCCACTCGTTTTGAATTTCATTCAAGACTTGTGTCCTGCGACCATATATAACATGGACTTCTAAAGCCAGCTCAAAAATGCCCCCAAAAGAAATTGTTCAATTGTGCCAAGATGGGCAGGACATAGCGCTTTTTTTAACACCGCGCTTATTTCGCCGCAACATCTTCGACAAATGCTTATAGAATATAGCCAATCAAAACTTTGATGGACCAATCACAACAATTTTTAAATGGCGGCTTAAGTTTTTATAGGTTGATATTTGAAATTCATTACCGTGATGCATTGAAGAGGGGGTGACAGTTGTCAATTAAAATTCAGGACCGTTTCTGAAAGGCAATTCAATATGGCGTGCGGCTTCCATGTTTTATTTGTTCGTAGCTTGTGTCGTAATGTACTTGGCGTTTTGAACAATTTCGTGTACGTAGGTGGAGCACTTCGGGTCCTCAGTCGGCGATCCCCTCTCGTGCTTTTGCCGCGGCGGCGCTCGTCGCCCGCGCGTGTGCCGCCCCCGCTCGGGCGGCGTGCGCGCGCAGCTGCTGCAGTGCGCTTGCGCGGCCAGGAGCCATCTGCGGCTCGACAGTCTCCGGACTCTGGTAACTATATAAATATAAATTATAGGCCACGCAAGCGCGACTTACTGGCTGTCCCTAAAGCGCACTCGGTGGCATACAGGAACTCTCCACTAGTCCGTGCCTTGGTCTACATAAATGCACTTGTCAAAGCAGCACCTGAGTGTGATATTTATGCCAGTAGTTGGAAGGTAATTTGTGATGAATACAAGAAGTTATGTGAGGCGATGGATGACCGTCCGTCTTCAGTTAGTAATTAAGCTGTATTTTTGTTTTTATTTAAACATTTTTTTTCTTTGTTATTATATTTAAATTTCTGCAGCGCATTAGTATTAACTGTAACGCTGTGTAAATTTGTTGATAAAATAAAATAAAATAAATAAATAAATAAAAAAACTAGTGAGTTGTGTAGGAGCATTGGTCGTCGGTCGGCGATCAGTAGTATATTATTGGTGCAGCTGGATCTTATCTGATCCAGGTGCACCAATAATACACTACTGCGATCTCCTCTCGTGCTTCTGCCGCGGCGGCGCTCGTCGCCCGCAGCTGCTGCAGTGTGCTTGCGCGGCCAGGAGCCATCTGCGGCTCGACAGTCTCCGGACTCTGGTAACTAGTGAGTCGTGTAGGAGCACTGGTCGTCGGTCGGCGATCAGTAGTGTATTATTGGTGCACCTGGATCAGATAAGATCCAGCTGCACCAATAATACACTACTGATAGTGTATTATTGGTGCAGCTAAAAGTTACGCCTCCTCAGCGGCAACACAAAATCTTCAACCCCTTTCACTAAGACGATCCTGTACTGATTTAGTGTTTTTGTATAAAATTATTAACAATCTGTGGCCTATTTGACCATAATTACAAGTGTGACAATTGTAAAAAAAACAGTGTTACTGACGACACAGACCTCCGTAGGCTCCGGCTACCGCTTACTATCGGGCGGTCCATGTGCTTGTTCATAAAATTATTACTCATAACGTTATTAAATCGTTAATAATCGGCGTGCGCGCGCAGCTGCTGCAGTGCGCTTGCGCGGCCAGGAGCCATCTGCGGCTCGACAGTCTCCGGACTCTGGTAACTAGTGAGTAGTGTAGGAGCACTGGTCGTCGGTCGGCGATCAGTAGTGTATTATTGGTGCACCTGGATCAGATATCATCCAGCTGCACCAATGATACACTACTGCGATCCCCTCTCGTGCTTCTGCCGCGGCGGCGTCGCGCGCAGCTGCTGCAGTGTGCTTGCGCGGCCAGGAGCCATCTGCGGCTCGACAGTCTCCGGACTCTGGTAACTAGTGAGTCGTGTAGGAGCACTGGTCGTCGGTCGGCGATCAGTAGTGTATTATTGGTGCACTTGGATCAGATAAGATCCAGCTGCACCAATGATACACTACTGCGATCCCCTCTCGTGCTTCTGTTGCGGCGGCGCTCGTCGCCCGCAGCTGCTGCAGTGTGCTTGCGCGGCCAGGAGCCATCTGCGGCTCGACAGTCTCCGGACTCTGGTAACTAGTGAGTCGTGTAGGAGCACTGGTCGTCGGTCGGCGATCAGTAGTGTATTATTGGTGCACCTGGATCAGATAAGATCCAGCTGCACCAATGATACACTACTGCGATCCCCTCTCGTGCTTCTGCCGCGGCGGCACTCGTCGAAGTGAAGTGAAGTGACTGACGTTACGGGAGCAGCAATGATACTCAAAGTGGTTCGTGGTAGAATGACCTTTATTTAATAGTGCTCTCGTGCTTCTGCTGGAGTAACCAATGGGGTGTCACTCTGCTTTTCCGCTGTACCCCTACAAGATGCCCAGAGCACCGAAAGCAGTCTGAATCAGTATTATACTCCTGCCACCCAAGCCATATTATTTGCTATTGAATTTTAAATTAATGGTGTATGAAATAGAATAGAATTTAATTCATTTGAGGATACCTTTGAATGGGCCTCTGGCCTTTTTTACATGCTTTAAAATACTTTAGTACCGTTTGGTAGCCAAAGTATCATAACCAGCTTCGAAATAGAAATAAAATCCCAGTAGACTTTAAGTAGTGACTCTATCGTCTCTCATTGCCAATTTGTAACCTTTAGTAATCAGCTTCGTTACGAAAAATAGAATCCCGTATTGTAACTAGTGCAGCATTACGCCTTGGAAGAAACCTTTTTTAATTCAAACCTAGCATCAGGCCGCTTAATAGAAAAAGAAAAGAAAACAAAAGGTAAGAGGTGTCAACGTGAAAAAGATCAGATGGTTGTTTTCTTCGGTTTTCACGAGAAAATATAATTTTTATTATTAATCTGAAGAATCTACGTCTGTTTTGTAAATACACAAGGTTGAAATTGTACTACTCATAATTAGTAAGGAAAACCGCTTTTTTGTCGCGGGTAAGTGTTTGAGGTCTTAATTTATTTTTAGTCGATTTCTTTTTCTTTTCAAACAAATTATAGCGTAGTTTTTCTCTTCGTCTGCAGTTTTCCGTTTGGAGATTTTTTAATATATCGGTTGTGGATGCGGAGTTGGCCGTATATCACATAACCCGGCTTAATTTACCCAAGACTCCGGCTGCGGGTCCAACATTGTGCTTGAGCGTAGACGGCGGCTATCGTGCATGACGTGATTCACCAAGGATATTTTCTTCTACCCAGCGCTCTCTAAAGGGAAGTGTCCACCTATTTCCATTTTCCGGCTACATATTTAAGTTATTTTTTTTACCATAGATCTAACTACCATAAAATCTGTTTTATTCTGTGTTTTTCTAAAGAAGTCAAATTAATGTTACGTATTGTTTGTTCGGAACGTTTGCTCCTGGCTGTTCCTTACTGGTACCAATAGGGAACGACAATAGGTTGGTAAGCTAGCCGATTCTTTACGTTTGTTCTCATTTCCGTGGCACGTTACTTTATAGGATTAAATACATTTGTCTATTTCTGATCTCCATGGCAGGTTATTTTTAACTATAATTATTATTAGAATTCTCATTTCCGTGGCACGTTACTTTATAGGATTAAATACATTTGTCTATTTCTGATTTCCATGGCAGGTTATTTTTAACTATAATTATTATTAGAATTCTCATTTCCGTGGCACGTTATTTTATAGGATTAAATACGTTTGTATATTTCTCATTTCGGTGGCTGATAATTTTGTCTTCGGATAATTAGTAATTGATTTTCGTGTCAAGGTAGAACAATCTGTGTATTTTAAACTGTAATTGCAGATTACGTACGACTTCCATGGATTTTTTTATTGTGTTAGATTTTCGTTTATCTGTTAGATAAATAATAGGAATTATAAAATAAAGTTTATTTCTTGTAGCAATCCACTTTTTTCCTTTTATTTTCAATTTAATGCTACAAATTTGGCTCCCGAACTCAAAATAACATATTTTGGAATAAACTCTGTAAGTTTTTTTTTTTTTTTTAGAAAGGGGAGGGAGTCCGTTTCATCCGGCCTATTTTTAACACTTAATTCTTGTATTCCTCTGTCTTAATCTAGAAAAAACGTTATTTTAGTACCTTAAACACATTTTTTTAACAATAATGTCGAATCAAGGCGAAGAATCTATTGGTGACACCCCACACCGTTCTCTAAATCCATTTGCTGACCCAAATCCCCGTTTGTTAGCCATGGATGGAGGAGATGTACACTCTCCTCAAATGTCAGAACCGCCTTTGCGGTCTAAACCATTCACTGTTTCTGGCTCTGATGGACATCAATTCGAATCTCCGAATCCAATACATTTGAATACAAGCCACCGCTGCAAGCCCGAATCGCTAACCAAATGGAATCTTACTTTTTCCGGTGAGAAGTGCGTACGTGAGTTTTTTAATCGTGTTGAAGAAGAGGGTATTGCGCGCAGTGTAACTCCATCTTACGTCGTACAGAGATTTCACGAGCTACTTACCGGCACCGCTCTCAGATATTTTCGAGCAATCCGCCAGCCAGGGCTTTCGTATGCTGAACTAAAATCTGCTTTCATGCGCACTTTTGATGTTGTTGATTTTGATTTCAAAACCGAACGGCAGCTGCGGGAGCTAAAGCAGTCAGATACTCAGACAGTTACTGACTTCGTCATACAGGTTCGTGACCTTAATGCTAAATTGCGCAACCCAATCGGTGAAAACGACTTATTCACGATCGTCAAGTACGGCTTACACACGAAATACCATCCGTGTCTTGCTACAAATATTTTAAAAGACATGGACTCCTTACTGGAAGTAGCTAAAAATTTCGAAGCTTTTCAACCACAGCTGATTCCAGTTACTACAATGGCTCCGATTAACGTACAAAATCCAGCATGCCTTAAGTGTGATATGTCAGGACACGATTATCGAGGGTGTCCTAATGTTAAAGGTGTGGTATGTTTCCACTGCAAGCGTACAGGTGTAACCTCTCGTAATTGTCCAGACTGCAACCCTCTCACGCCACAAAAAAACTAAACGTGGGCGATGCCACACTCAATCCTTCGGTGTCGCCTATAGTTATCAACAACTGTCTAGACAATCGATTATTTGTTGAAGTTTTTATTTCAGGTAGTCCTGTTAAAGCTCTTTTAGATTCTGGTGCTATGAGATCTCTTATCGACCTTTCACTTGTTAGGGATTTAGGATTGGATTATTACACGGGTACGATGCCGGTAGTTGTATCCGCAGATAATTCACCTATCGACATTCTTGGAGGAGTGAAACTTTCCATTTCTTTTCATGGTTTGTCAATCTCCCTTACATGTCTCGTAGGTAGGGAATTACCTACAAAGTTTATTCTTGGAATGGAGTTCTGGGACGCGTGTGGATTGACGTCGCTCATCAAACAGTTTTTCAAGGGTGAAGACAGTGGTAAGCTTTTTGTGCCACCCACTCACGTTTCTGCTTGCGGCCACGTCGAGGCTAATGATACCCGATATTTACATCCGAGAAGAGTTCTATCTGCTGACCAAGAACTTAGACTCCAGGCCGTTATCAACACTCTTGAAGACATCTCTGCTGACAAAATAGGTTTGGGATGTACGTCTTGGCTCTCCCACAAAATTGAGACGACTGGTGCACCTATTCGTCAACGTTATTACCCACTGTCTCCTGTCAAGCTGAAGATTCTTAATGAAGAGATTGACAATATGCTTGCGATGGGGGTCATACGTCCTTCTCGATCACCCTGGGCAAGTCCTGTAGTAATGGTAACAAAAAGTGACGGAAGCGTTAGATTTTGTGTAGATAGTAGAAAATTAAACAGTGTTACTATCCGTGATTCATACCCTCTTCCGCGAATTCAAGATATTTTGAATAATTTGCGTGGTGCGAGGTACCTCACTTCACTTGATCTTAGAAGCGCTTTCTGGCAGATCCCGCTCGCAGATAGAGACAGTTGTGAGCGTACAGCTTTCATTGTACCTCAACGCGGGTTATTTGAATTTGTCCGAATGCCTTTCGGGCTCACTAACGCTGCATCTGAAATGCAACGGCTCACTGACATGATTGTCAACTTTGAGTTTTCGGCTGAGTCCGATGATTTCGTATTCGGGTACGTAGATGACTTAATTTTGGTGTCCCGCAATTTCGATAGTCATCTAAAACTCATCGCTAAGGTTCGCGACCGCTTGAAAGCGGCCGGTCTATCAATTAATTTGAAAAAGTGTGAATTTTGTAAGTCCGAACTTAAATATTTGGGTTATATTGTAAATGAACGCGGGCTACAAACTGATCCAAAAAAGTTGGAGGCGATTAGTAATTTTCCGATGCCTACAACAGCAAAATCTCTGCGGGCGTTTATTGGATTGTGCTCATATTACAGACGTTTTGTGGAAAATTTCTCAACGATCATTGCACCTTTAACGTCTCTTATTGGGAAAAAGAAAGGCAAAGATCTCATCGATTGGAGTGAACAGGCTGAATTCGCTTTCAGGCAGTTGAAGAAGGTGCTAATTGATTCGCCAGTAATGGCATGTCCGGACTTTTCAAAGCCATTCGTGTTGCAATGTGATGCCAGTTCCGTGGGTCTCGGTTCGGTTTTAGTCCAAAATATTGACGGAGAGGAGCATCCTATTGCATATTATTCACGTCTGTTTTCAAAAACAGAACGAAATTATTCCACGACAGAACGGGAATTACTTTCAGTTTTGGAATCGATTAAACATTTTCGCGGTTATCTCGATGGGATGAAATTCAAAATTATTACAGACCACATTGCTCTAAAATGGCTTATTACCTTAGACAATCCAAGTGGCCGATTAGCTCGATGGGCTACTCTGATATCTCAATACGACTTTGAGATAGAACACCGAAAAGGCGCACTCAACGTCGTCCCAGACGTACTTTCTCGTCCCCAAGTCGGGTTGATCTCTTTCAGACGAGGTGATAACATTACTTCAGATCCTTGGTACGAGAGGGTATTTATGGGTACGATAAGATCGCCACAAACATTTCCCGCGTATGCAATACGGGATGGCATTCTGATGCGTAAGATGGCAGTCGATAACCCCTTAGAGCCCAACTCCTGGCGAACAGTATTGCCTAAAGATAAAATAAGGGAGGCAATCGCCGAGATTCACACCGGGTTCCCGAATGTTCATCCTGGGGTTATGAAAACTTATTTAAAATTGAGAAGTTTATACTATTGGCCAAATATGTATCGCGACGTAACTGATTACCTGGCGGAATGCCAAGTCTGTAAAGCGTACAAGATTTCCAACACACAGCCGCGTGGGCACCAGCTTTATCCAAGACCTGTTTATGCTCCACTTGATTTAATTTCTATAGATTTGGTGGGTCCTCTCCCGGTGGCCTATTACGGATATCGATATATTTTGACCATAGTTGACGTGTTTACAAAATTCGTTTGGTTGGTACCGTTGAAGAAGGCAGATACGAGATCAATCACAGTTGCTTTAGAGTCAGAAGTGATATTGCGATACGGAACACCATCAAACATTCTATGTGATAATGCAACCGTTTTCCGTAGCGTGGCTTTTGTGGATTTTTTGAGGTCTTACGGTATTCACAGTCCATGCTATACGCCAAATTACTCACCGCAGGCCAATGTTGTAGAGCGTTATAACCAAACCGTTATCACAACGCTTAGTATTTTGGTAGGGAATGACAATCGCACATGGGCAAGAAACTTGCCAAAAGTAGCATTGTACTTAAATTCATGCGTCAGTCTCGCAACTTCGTATACACCCAATTTTTTGATGTATGGACGCGAAGTGGAAACCACACGGCAACGTGCTCATATTCAGACTCCAGGTCCAGAGTTGGCCAGTAGTCGGAGTGATCGCGCCACGAGTCTTTTAGCCCTCCAAGATGTCTATGCTAAGGTAGCTGATTCCCTATCTCTTGCATTCCAACGTAATGCTAACTCCTATAATGAGAGAAGGAAGGCTGTTGTATTTCGACCAGGTGACATGGTTTGGCGGAAAAAATTTCAGCGTTGTTCTGCCGGAGAAGGAACTGGCGGAAAATTCGCTCCCAGGTTTGTCTCATGTCGCGTTGTCAGGCGTATATCGCCACAAGTTTATGAGCTAGCTGATGTAGGCTCACCACATATTGGACCTTATCACGTCAAGGATATCCTAAAATAACTTTCAAGTAGGCTGACATAGTTCAGGTTTTTGTATATAGTCCTGTCAAATATAGGATATTAATTAATGATTAGTGTTATTCAGGTGAAATAAAGGAACTTCCTTTACTACTAGTTAGGTCAGTCGTATTAGTTTTTAATATATGTGTTCAGACCTACCTCCTATCACAACCATTTTTTTTTGTGCTGGTTAGAGGATGTCTGCAGCATTACGCCTTGGAAGAAACCTTTTTTAATTCAAACCTAGCATCAGGCCGCTTAAAAGAAAAAGAAAAGAAAACAAAAGGTAAGAGGTGTCAACGTGAAAAAGATCAGATGGTTGTTTTCTTCGGTTTTCACGAGAAAATATAATTTTTATTATTAATCTGAAGAATCTACGTCTGTTTTGTAAATACACAAGGTTGAAATTGTACTACTCATAATTAGTAAGGAAAACCGCTTTTTTGTCGCGGGTAAGTGTTTGAGGTCTTAATTTATTTTTAGTCGATTTCTTTTTCTTTTCAAACAAATTATAGCGTAGTTTTTCTCTTCGTCTGCAGTTTTCCGTTTGGAGATTTTTTAATATATCGGTTGTGGATGCGGAGTTGGCCGTATATCACATAACCCGGCTTAATTTACCCAAGACTCCGGCTGCGGGTCCAACATTGTGCTTGAGCGTAGACGGCGGCTATCGTGCATGACGTGATTCACCAAGGATATTTTCTTCTACCCAGCGCTCTCTAAAGGGAAGTGTCCACCTATTTCCATTTTCCGGCTACATATTTAAGTTATTTTTTTTACCATAGATCTAACTACCATAAAATCTGTTTTATTCTGTGTTTTTCTAAAGAAGTCAAATTAATGTTACGTATTGTTTGTTCGGAACGTTTGCTCCTGGCTGTTCCTTACTGGTACCAATAGGGAACGACAATAGGTTGGTAAGCTAGCCGATTCTTTACGTTTGTTCTCATTTCCGTGGCACGTTACTTTATAGGATTAAATACATTTGTCTATTTCTGATCTCCATGGCAGGTTATTTTTAACTATAATTATTATTAGAATTCTCATTTCCGTGGCACGTTACTTTATAGGATTAAATACATTTGTCTATTTCTGATTTCCATGGCAGGTTATTTTTAACTATAATTATTATTAGAATTCTCATTTCCGTGGCACGTTATTTTATAGGATTAAATACGTTTGTATATTTCTCATTTCGGTGGCTGATAATTTTGTCTTCGGATAATTAGTAATTGATTTTCGTGTCAAGGTAGAACAATCTGTGTATTTTAAACTGTAATTGCAGATTACGTACGACTTCCATGGATTTTTTTATTGTGTTAGATTTTCGTTTATCTGTTAGATAAATAATAGGAATTATAAAATAAAGTTTATTTCTTGTAGCAATCCACTTTTTTCCTTTTATTTTCAATTTAATGCTACACTAGTTACAAATCGGACTTTTACATTACTGATTTATAACCACTTTTAATATAGGAAAGTTATTCCCATATCGTAGATGGCGACCAAGAGGGAAACCATATTTCTTAATTTGCATCTACAATACAAATCTGGCTACCAAACGGCACTTAAAGGACACGATAGATCCGGCAACAACTATGGACTAAACAGCCAAGACGTTAAAGTAATTGTGTATCCAGATCCTGGCAAACAACATGTTGGAGCGAATCCAGCTGACGACGGACGACGACGGCAACGTGCCGGACGACGAGCGCCGCGAGGATGTAGACGAGGATGACGACTGGGTGAGAAATAATACATTTGTTACCAGGGTCTAAATTCTTTTCGTTGACTTATTAACCGACTTCAAAAAAGGAGGAGGTTCTCAATTCGACTGAATTTTTTTTTGTTGTATGTATGTTACCCGATATCTCCGAGAATAGTGAACCGATATTAAAATTTCTTTTTGTGATCGAACGTGTATTACCCCGAGATGGTCCCGTTGGCACCAAGTTGCGGTCTGATGATGGGATCTTGGAGAAATCGAGGGATCTCTTCAATTGTTATAGGTACCTACCACCCAAATTCCACTGAGTGTCGTAAGAGTCGACTAAGTTATTGAAGTGTCACTGACCATTCATTGATAAAAGATTGATGATGGGCAGCAGCAACATAGTTGACACATTACTGCTATCGCCAATTACCTCCTAATCCGTCTGTACGCATATTTAAATCTTTATGGGTATTCGCAAAATATTTGCCGTCATATAAAAAACAAAACCAAATCAATTTACGAATACGTATGGTTCAAAATTTAATGCTTTAATAGAGCTTTCATGTGGTCAAAGGGTTAATAGGAGAGGCCTACGTTCAGCA
>JALPQI010009224.1:0-45405 GCA_025490895.1 Thaumatotibia leucotreta
AGTTACGACAAAGAGGTAGTATTTTCGTTTTTGTCGTAACAGATTTTCATAAAAATTCTAGAAATTTTTGGAGGCATAAGGGGCATTTGTCTAGTAAATTTCTTGGGAAGGGACACTATCTCCTAAACTATCGAGTTTACAAATATACAATGTATTATACCTGATTGTTTAATGAAGATAAAGCTTTTTGGAAGTTATGTATATAAGAACCTTTTGATTCGGATGAATATTTAACAAGTTATGATTTTTTTTAATTTGGATATTGTTTTTTGGCTCTCCTGAAAAGTGGAACTTTGTCCCTTACGACATTTGCCAGTGTCGATATATAGTTCACTACGGAACCCTAAATACTTGTGTTTCTCATAAATCCCGAATATTCTGCGACGGAGCCATTGAAACACGTGTATTGTGATACCCCCGGGAACTCCTTAAATAATTAAGTGGGTCTCTTAGCTCGAGATTGATCTTGTCGGATATATATTATTGCGGTGACTGTGGATATCTCAAAGGATTGATACTTGGTGACTTTAGATGTGGTCTAATAATCGTGAGACTTGTAGAGAAAGATGACAAGGCACTCATAATACCTGCCTAAATATACTATTCGTCAAAAGAAAACAAATCAAATGTAAACAAACCTAAAAACATTCATTATTTCATAATCATTCACTTTTAGAATACAATCTTGGTTTTATTACCAACTAAAAACCTTAAACCTTGAGTTTACATAATGTAAAAAAAATATATTGGTTAGTATTAACTTAAAAATATATCTGCGAATTCTTGCTGTCAGCGCTGTGTCAGCGCTGCGGCAGCGTCGAGCCTAAAAATGGTATTCACTAATGTACTTTAAACCACACTAGTGCTCGGCGACGAATGTGGCGTGAGCTGGAACTACACTGCGTCGAGAGTTTGACGTTTAATGTACAAATTTCGTATTCTCTAACGAAAAACAGCGACGAACTCGCCCACATCCTCGCTCACAGCCTCGATTCCTAATGTCAAATCAAATAGCTAGGATTTTAGACAAGGCTGTCTCGACGTCGAGCTCGTTGACGAATGCAGCGTTGAATGTGTGAATAAGAGAATAGCATAGCAGGATACGTGTCAAAGTCATATTATAAGGACAAACGGGTCTTAATCGCGTAAACTTACGTTTAATTTTATCCAGTCTGCCTGCGACCACGGGTGTAACGTCATGCTCGAAATAAAATTGTTATTTTGAGATGTTTCTAGAAAGGCTTATAGTTCCAATAGAGTGTACCTCGTACATACTTTTACTTTACTTAACTTAGTTTTCAAAAAACCAAGTAATTTCGTTTATTGTTTCCTCTATATGGTACAGTCACGGACTTTAATTGATAGACCACTTGTCACTGTGCGTATTTTAGCCGTGTAATGTAAATCGGGTTTAGTCGCTTTTACTCGTAAATCCTAATAAAGGAAGTAAAGTCATCGTATAACAGAAGAGCAAAAATTATATTTCTATCTTTATCATAGTGCGTTTATGAACTGTCACTAAGGTTCGAATCTCTTAACTAAAATGTTAAATGGCGAACTTGACATTACATTCAATGCACTTAGCTTTTTAATTAGGTATAACTTTTTTTCGGAAGGTGACATTACCATGGTTACGTAATAACAAAAAAGTTTAACCAATAATAATTGATCCATATTTTTCCGGAAGCTAACGTTACTATAGTTACGTTATAACATCCGCTTTAGTCCTGAGACGTCAATCTAACTTCAGAGCCCAGATGGTAATTTGACTGCTAAGCTGCTATGTAGGAATTTTCGTTCTCTTTCCTTTTAACGGCTGTCACTGTCAGATATTTTTTCAAAGTTAGAATTTCAGTCAGAAACTATCAAGTCTCTATTAAACATTTGTATACTGACAGACGGCTACTGACAGATTATAGGATTAAGATAGACTGTCAAACGTCTAACTACCATATTTCCACAAAGGTTACATAAGTATTCAACTAACGTCAACTAGGAGCTGTGACGAATTATAAAAAAGACAGCAATAGCATTTTGTCTCTGTCAATGAAAAAAATAATCTAAAATTGCCCGATAACACGATATGGCTATTTATATAAATATCTTGACTAGAAAAAATACCTCGCCTATTAATGTCAGATAAATCATGGCATCCGATTGGAAAAAACGTGAATAAATTACTAAACGGTTTTAGACAAATCTATGAAGAACTGTCGTTATCCAGTTTACTCTAGGAACAACGACATCTAGCTTCTAATAATGGCCGATGGCTAATCCTTAATTTTCGTCGACGAAGGAATTTTTATTATGTCAACTAGTTTTGACATACTTAAATTTTGACGCAACAAAGATTCGTATTTCACTGACATATCATCGGGGAACATCGGTCATGTCGCGATCGTGCCTACTAACGAAAAATACCGAACCCATAATATTACACGACCAAATTGCATCCATTGCCAAGTGGTCTATCAATTAAAGTCCGTGACTGTACGTGTACCTATATATCAATGCAAATGGTGTCGCGATGCCATCTTTGTGTCCCTAATCCGTCTTCCTGATTGGACAATTAATATACATTTAAATCAATTGAGATATGGACTTGAGTGCCTAAGGGGTTCTACTTGCGTACATTCACTACTCTCTAAAAATATTCGTAATAGATAATAATTATTACATTATTCAAATAACACTTACCTATGATTCGATTTGGTAATTTGGTGTTAATCGTTTTTGTGTTTTTTTGTTTGTGTATGTCAATTCCCAACCAATATATAGAAGAATTTTCGCTAAAGATCACTAGCCAACTACCGTTGCACAGATATGTCATATCCTTCGCTAAGCATCATGTCAGCCTCCGTAGCCTAGTTGGTTGTGATCCTGCCTACAAAGCTGGAAGTTCCGGGTTCGAATCCCGGCGAGGGCATTATTTGTGTATTTATTTATCAAAAATATTTGTTCCTTGGTCATGACATCCTATGTATTTAAGTATTTATTACATATATCGTCGCTTAGTACCCACATCACAAGCCTTAATGGAGCTTATCGTGGGACTAGGTCGATTTGTGTAAGATGTCCCCAGATATTTATTTATTTATTATTTCTTCAAAATGGAATTGAAAAATGAATTTGCAAGTGACACTAAGGAAACCGCCTTTCTGTCAGCGTTGTGTCAGCGCTGCGGCAGTATCGACTTATCGAGCCTAAAAACGGTATTCACTAATGTACTTTAAACGACATAGTGCTCGGCGACGAATGCGGCGTGAGCTAAAACTACACTGCGTCGAGAGTTTGACGTTTAATGTACGAACTTCGTATTCTCTAACGAAAAACAGCGACGAACTCGCCCACAACCTCGCTCACAGCCTCGATTCCTTAATGTCAAATAAAACAGCTAGGATTTTAGGCACAAGGCTGTCTCGACGTCGAGCTCGTTGACAAACGCAGCGTCGAATGTGTGAATAAGAGAATAGCATAGCTGTACCTACCTATGATATTATATAGTTTCCAATGGGTCTTATATCTGAAAGACTATGATTATACCATTTGCGTAATGGGCACGCTAATAACCGGATTTTGCTAAACAATCAAGTGCACGCAACACTGGCACTTAAGCCATAAACCTCAACGGCCATTTTTCCATGATTACAACCACTTTGAACGGGCATTTCTTCAAAGTTGATGTAATTGAGTTCCAAAGCCTAATTGCCGGTAGTTGTCGGTTTTGCAATAAACTTGGGGGATATTCTGGAATCGTGCGAATTGAGTTTACAGCTCCCTGTAGAATCAAACCGATAAAGCTCTCCGAATCGTTAAACGGAAGTGGCAGTGGGCGTGGCACGTTGCACGTAGAACCGAAGGCCGTGGGGCGGAAGGTTCTCGAGTGGCGGCCATGCACCGGTAGACGCAGCGTGGATAGGCCCACCACAAGGTGGACTGATGACCTGGTGAAGGTCGCAGGAGTCCGCTGGATGCGGGTAGACAGTACTAAATTCAGACCTTCTGGTTAATGTCCAAAGCCAACATTTATAGTTTCCTAACTATATCGACCCGATTTTATTATTTGAAATTTACACACCTGAAATATTAAATAAATTCAAAATCGTCATTTAATAGTACATTACTATAGAGAACGGGAAACGAAGGGTTACAGGCCAAGTAGATACATCTGGCCGAAGGAACTGAGGCCAGATAGGAATACGCGGCCTGTAACCCTGTTTCTCGCCGAGATTTGTATAGTGCTTTTCTCAAACTTGCCATGAAATTAAACGAACTGATTTCGTCGAACCATACTATTTGATTTGTAAATAAACCAATAATACAGTATCGTACAACATTAAAAAAAAAACATTCGCGCCTAACTTTTTTTTTAATCTGTTTGAGGTATTCTTTTACCTGGTGGTATAGACATTAGTTTTTAGGTTTTTTTTTTTCTGTGGCTGAATGTCAAGACCTAGTGTCACAATTTGACGTTTCAAAACAAAATACAGTTTGTTTGGAGTCCTAGGTGTGAAATAAATGCATGAAATCTCTTTACATATCATCTTAGCACATGACACCGGATACATAGTATTTCCGGGTTTAATTTAAAGTAAGTAACATCAACATTCCGTAGCAAGTTTGAGAAAAAGTGCATTTCATCATCTAACGTCAAAATAGTTCAATATTGGCATCAAAAACACTTTCCAGTTCCACGCTAGTGGAATAGTAGACTTTGCAGACGAAACTATAAGGGTTAATATTCTACGAAGGAATCCTTAAAACGCGAATTTTTTCACAGTTTTCAGAATAGCGGCCTCACTCGCTGTCTAGAGGTTGCATGATTGCGTTGCAGCGGCGGCTTCAATTTATTGTTTTTTATGCTATTAGGTTAACGCTGTTACAGCCAGTTAGAACTTTACACTTTAAGGATCGTTTTCCATACAAAAACAACCTGTGGTATACCATTCGTCTGTAGAAAACAAAAAAAAATGTAAACAAACCAAACTTGCATTATTCCATAATCTCACCTTTATAGAACACAATCTTAAGGTGGATTAGACTGAACGAGCGAATGCTCATTCTATCCCTAAAGGTGTGTTAAAACAAAAGAGCATTCGCTGTTCTAGCGCCCGTTCTACGAAATCAACCAATCACGTTTTGTGTACCGATCGAATTTCGTAGAGTGGGAGGTTAGAACAGCGAATGCTCTTTTAGTTTGAACGCACCTTTACTCTACGAAATCAACGAATTTCGACGAATCGAATCTGAAATAAATCGGTAATATTTGGTAATCATACAAGTTCTTATTGGGTCGGCAACGCGCATGTGACACTCCTGGGGTTGCAGGCGCCCATAGGCTACGGTAACTGCTTTCCATCAGGCGGGCCGTACCTATGCTTGTTTGCCACCGACGTGGTATAAAAAAAAAAAATATATATATTACCGATTTTTTAAATATTACTATTTATTAGTACTAATGTTAAAATATAATATATCTGCGAACATGTTTCACGATATCGTCAGTTGTAATATGAATTAATGTAACCACCAAATGACGATTTTTCAGGAGAGCCCAAAAACTAATTTGACATTTATAAAGTACGTTGTATCTTTTTAGTTTATTATCCTATTTAAATGATGTTTATCTTGTTTGTTTTATTTTTGAGAGGTCTATTTGACACACAGTTACTAACTGCGACCACAGTTGTAGTTCAGAAAATGGCTGGTGCTTACGTTAAATATTTTAAAAAAATTTTGGAGTTACGTTAATAATTTAATGAAAATCATCAAAAGTGGATTTCGTAACTTAGTGTAACTCACAAATTGAAACCGAATTGCTTATAAGCCATACATCACAGATGGCGCTTACAGCATTGACGTTTATAAAAATATGGTGAGTACATTAGGAAGGACATATTTTGTATTTACAAATTCGTACTTACGTTAAAATATTGTCCATGATTTTTTGAAACCTTTACATACGTTAATAAAAAACGTAGAAACCTAATAAAATGGCAAAGTTTTTGTTAACGTATTCGAGATTTTTTTCCGAATATCAATATTTTAAATATACCGTTCGATAGAGCAGGAAATTTGCAGTCGAACGGTATACTTAACTCAATTTCGTCATTTTGGTGGTTACATTAATTCATATTACAATCGACGATATGTCAAACTCGTTAAATACTTTAGAAAGTCAGCCATATTTTGTTTACACTTTTTTGTTTTCTACTGGTTAACAGTATAGGTATATTAAGTAATTAAACTGATTCCGTATTACGTTGGCAGTGACCCTGTCTACCCAACTGGATATCCCAGATTCAAATCCTGGTAAGAGCATAATATTTGTGTGATGAGCATGGATATTTCTTCCTATGTTATTATGGGTGTTTCTACGTATATTATTCTGAATATATCCTCACTTACCCCCATATTCATAAAGGTCTGCTAACTTAACAAGCCGCTAAGTATTGTTTGTCCCTTTTGCTCTCATGGACACATTGTCAAGACCGAAAGGGAGAAACAATTTTTAGCGGCTTGTTAAGTTGGCAGACGTTTATGAATAAGGGGATGAGTGCCCACAAAACTTGACTGAGTTGAGATTGAGTTGAGATTGAGAAAAAATAGATGGAAGCCGGCAAGTTTATATGTATAGAATAGAATATTATTTATTTGGCGATTAAACAGTAAACACACCAAAAAGGTTGCCACTCATGATATTGATATATTTTTAAATTCAAAGGTCAGAAATCCGCTGTTATTTTTTCCCTTTCCTCATAGCCACATTGTATAACTGGAACGATACGTCTCTAAAGTTGTCCTAAAAAGCTAATAATACTTCAGAAGACTTCAGTTTAGTACTAATCCAAGTTTAGAACATGCTCTCGAAAGTTCCATTGGAGTCGTTGCTCGAGTCCGGTTCACAAAGTCAAATTAGGTTCAAAAGTTGGTACGCTATGTTGTCCAATTGCATTTTAGGAATTTAAAACATTTGGAAAAAATATTTTGGGAAACTCAGGACTTTAAAAATACACACGAAACTCGAACCGCTTATAAAAATGAAGGTTTTGATTACGTGTCACAAATCATCAGCCTATAATCAGTCCACTGGTGGACTGGACAAGCGGGTTTCGACCGTAGTAATCAATCTTCAAGAAATAAATGGTCAGTGACCCTTCAAATCCCTTAGTCAACTCTTGCGACACTCACGAGAAAAGTTGGGGTGATGGCAAATGTATTCTAACCGCCGTCACCACACGGCCGATTGCGTAACGCGTGATTACGTGTAAGACTGTGATTATAAAAAAAGATTTATTATTAAAATACGACATAAAATTTGAAAAAACAATATAAGGACTTAACTTAACTACCTATAAATAAAAAATTTGGCCTAAATCGCTGTCAGTGGGCAAGGTACCCAGAAGGCTGGCCGCATTCCCCCGTTGTATTGCTATACTTAAACGTTGTGCAAGGTACTGGCCAGCCCTCTGGTCGCCTGAGGTCTCTCTTAGGCGAGCCGCTAGATCTTTAAAAAGTCCATGCGCACTTGGCCCCCATGGCCCCAAGGTCTCCACACCAAACGCCGCAAATATGTAGCTGGTTCCTAAAGCAGCATATTTGCGGCGCTTGAGACTTTCGGCTAATGATGCCGCGGCGCCAGCAGCAACGCCGGTGGCCGAAACATGGGACGGCGCCAGAGTGTCAACGCAGGTGGCGTCCCAAACTAGCGGCCGACCCATGCTCCAGGGCACCAGCGTCATTCCGTCAGGCCTCTTGCCGTCGTCCCTGGCCAGACCGTTGGGCTCTAGGACGGCCGGTATTTTCGCACTAACAAGGGCGCGACGGATAACATCGTTGATGCTGGCGTGACGGGGGATCCTTCCAGCGCTTCGGACACATGAAAGGCCATGGTGGCCAAGTGTGTCCACCATTGTGCCACACTGACAGCGATGTGGTTGGTTTGTAGATGCCCCTAAACGTAAGCTAGCTGCCAGGCGAAATGTGGTATTGTCAAGGAGAGTACCAATATTTGATGAGGGTAGGGCATGTAGCCACAGACCCGACTCCCATTCCGCAGTTGCAAGGAGACGAGCTCGGTCTGTCGAACTAGTTGACGTGTTTAAAAGGTTATCCCGCACTAGTCGACAGAGTGGCTCGTCCCACTGTCTCTGCGAACAAAGATTGGCAGGCGGGTCTGTGTTGGGACAGGTTATAGACCAAACGTTCTTGGCCTCGGAGCAGTGTGCGGCTTCTACGGATCCAATGGAAGGTTCTAGTATTTTATTTATAAGGCTTTGAGCACCATGCACCGAGGACAAGAACGCAGGTAGGGCAACAGAAGAAATTTGGCGGATACCCATGCCACCCAACCTAATGGGAAGGCTAGCCTGGGTCCATGATCTATGGTCAAAATGGATATTGAATATGGATGTGATTGTTTCTTCTATTATAAAATCAAATTTTGATACTAAAGTGGGATATTTCCAAAGATGAGTTGCGCGGAGTATGTATGTAAGTTTTGGGACGAAAAGGCAGTACTTTATGATTGTATAGGCTGAATGAATGTTAATTTTGGCCAAACGGTGTGACGTTGTTTTAAAATTTTGAATTTTAGAGTCCACAAAACTTTCAAAGGATTGGTCTAAAACGGGACAACCAAGGAGGTGAAGCGATTCTTTATTTATAATTTTGATACCCGGAGCTAGTTGTCTAAAAAGGTCGATTGTGTTGTTCTTGTCTGGACAAGAGTCGGCAATAAAAAGTTCGCATTTGGAAAAGTTTAGTGAAAGACCAATAGATGTCATGTCTGTAATTATTTTTTTCAAATCTTCGAGGACAGAGAATGCTTCACCACCAATAGTCCCGTCATCTAAATACCATACGTTTAATTTTGAATTTAGTTCTTTAATGATGGGATGTATAACGAGGCTGAAAATTGCTGGGCCGAGGGGGTCACCTTGTTGGCAACCTACAGATGAAGCCAGAACGCTGGTTTTATATAATAATTTGGAAGGAGAACTATAACACTGCCAAAGAAATTTATATATGAGGGGAATTTTATCTTTTATTTAGGCCAACAAGGCGCCCCTGTCTGCAGAATTGAATGCGTTGCAAACATCCACTTTAAGCAAAACTTCGCCTGCATTTTGTTCAAGGAATGTTCTTACGGCATGCACGGCGGCTTCGCATCCGCTTTTGGAACCAAACCCTAGCTGGGCAGGTTGAAGTTCTGGTGTAAGCTCCGAAAGGATGGACCGGCAGGCGATCTTGGCGACTAGGCGTCGAAAAGTGGTACCAACCGCTATGGGTCGGATGCCGCCATCCTTTTTCGTCAAAGCACAAAGGTTGGCTCCATACAAGATGTCCTTAATTCCGTCAGGGACCTGACCGGCCAGCATGATGTTCACCAAGGCCGTCAGATTCTTTAAGAGTGTTTCCCCCGTTTCTCCGCTGCATAGGAGGTCTTTCAGGTGCTGAGGTGTCAGACCATCCAGACCTCCAGCAGAGCCATTGGGAAAAGACATTACGGCTCCAAGGACATCCTGTGTGGTAGCGATGAGGTTCGGATCATCAGGTAGTGGGGGATCAGGTAGGCGAAGGTCTGTAGCTGGAAGTGGATGTTTGTTGTGCAGGGCTGTGAGAGTCTCAGGGTTACATGGAGCTATTGCATCGTCAGAAAATAGCAAGCGGGCTGCTCCTTTTATATCACCGTCAGAAATTTTGGTCTCTACAACTTTAAATAAATTGTTGTTTGGTTTAAAATTGTGGGAAGAAGGTTGGATTAAAACATCCCTAAAACAGTTGTCTTTAACTTTTTTTGTCAGAGATTTAGAATTTTTATCAGAATTTATGTGTAAAACTTTAAAAGCGAATAAAAGTAGGTTTTGCCAATTAGGTATAGAGTTATCTGAAATTATCGTTTGGATTGTCTGGGTCAGGGATTTGGACACCGATACTCTGGCACCGCGAGGTATACGTTTTAATATCGGACGCGAATGTTTCAAATTACTTAAAACTTCGTGAAAAGGTATGACCGGTCCGGTGTGGTCTGGCATAGATGGAGATGCCGGTATAATTGGCTGGGACAGTGCGGTACTTGTTAAAGGTTGAATATCGCATCTTCGGTGTATTTTTGTTAAATGTATGTTAAGACCCCTGGAGCCTTTGAAATATTTTGGATTTGGGCATTCTGGGCAGCGGATGAGATTTCCTGACGATGTAGTAGCTCCTGTAGGGCAGGAAAGGCTTCCGAGGGGCATCTACAAAGCACCAAGAGAAAAAGAAAACACTTCAAATTAACTAAAATTACAAGACAAAACTACAAAAAATATATACTAAACTTAAACACGTAAGTGGATAGGTAAAGGAATCGGAGAATATAAAATTGTTCAAATTGAAATTCACTGAATTTTGTCTGTCGTATCGTCGTCGTTGTTCTGGTGCAGAGCGAGATCCAAAATGTGGCTTTAAGCCTGGCTTTCCTGCGGGTATTATTTGAAGCCTAGGCCATTTAGCTGCATTTGTCAGGTTCGCAAAATTTCCCTGGTCAAAACCAGACCGGCGTAGTCACAACAATAGGGCAATGTGGTGCTGTCAATCTTATTTTATAACATATTTTTTTCTTGCGACTCCCGTGTAAGACTTCATCTTCAGCCTATGATAGTCCACTGCTGGACGTATGCCTCCTATTAACTATGCGTATAGACGCATTAGGAGGTAAATGCCCATAACCGCCACGCTGCGCAAGCGGCTTGGCAATCGCAGTAATATGTCCACTATGATGACGCTACTTTTGTAAAATAATGGCCAGTGACACTTCAATCCCTTAGTCGACTCTTACGACACCCGGAGTAGGAGTTGGGGTGATGACAAATGTATTCTTACTGCCGTCACCACACGACCTCGTGCCACGTGTAAGACTTGGGAATTTGATAATAAAAATAATTTAAAAGAGAAAAATAAATTATTGTCAAAGAATTCAACGAAAACGCCGCAAAACACCATCGTAGCCTTAATTAGTGACTTGACTCAAAACGGAAAATTAAAACTTTTTCACCGGTTTTGCAGCAAAATAATTTACCGTTTTCGAGCAAAATAATGACACAGCGCCCTGACGGATATCATAAACTTTAAAGTTCATTAAGCAGCATCCTTAATGACAATCTGCGGAGCCGTTGGAAATTCAAATTTGAAATTATCAGAATTCATTTTGCGAACGCCGATTTGAATGTTTCCGTTTTCTTGTGCTTGTACTTACTGTTAACTTAAATTAAAGTAAGTATTGCAACGTTTTGTAAATGTGGTTGCTATAAGATTGATGTGCATAATATTATAGTCATGTTCAGACTAAAGTCGAAAACTGGTCCTAAATATGTAGATAATTAAAATTGAATTTATTAATTATTATTTATAATGGGCCTTTTTTAATTTAATAACCGCAGTTTTAGGGTTCCCTATATTAGTCAATTCCCTTATACTATCGCCAAGTTTGTCTACTCGTACCTGTCCGTCCATCTGCGGATTATCTGAGTGGTCATTGTTTGGTAGCAAAATACATATCAATATCAATGACAAAGTGATCAAATAGAATATGAAAAAAAATTAGATTGAACATAAAAAATAGTACATTACTAGTTTTAATTTCCAAGTAACTAATATCCCTATTTTTCTATAAACTTTAACTAACCAATAAATAACACAATAACAGTATTTTTAGAATATTGTACTTAACTACTTTACAATATAAATTCAATATTCTTGTCTAAGTTTGTAAGCGTTGAACAAAACAGCTACAAAATAGTTAGGAGAAACACCCCTAGTTATTATTCTTGCAAGTCAGAAGAAATCGCGGAACAATAGAGTAATTTAGTATCAATTGTACTTTTCGTAATATTATTTCGTTGTAGTATTATTATGTCATTGTCGCGGACATAGGCTGAGCTTCCACCAGAGATGTGCGAGGATGTGTTTCCATACAAATGACACCTCGCTCGAGTCATTAATAGGTGTCATTTGTATAGGGCTACGATCTTCGCTCCAGTTCGGTCCAGAAAATGTCCCAAGCGATTCAGCGTGGAAATGCTGTTAGTGTCATGTGGAACTTTGGTCCAGATACGACACGGGTGGTATTTTTACGTTTATAAGCAGAATTGAGTATTGACTAAGCCTGTAGCGGATTTTATTATTGATTGTAGTTTTTGTACCTACCTGACGAATTTCAATTTATTTTATACATTACATACAGGCTGCGTCTCCTAAGCCGCTTGCCATCCACCTTACTCGTCACCATCAACTGGATGTAGTTTAGCAAAAAGGCTCTATACCACAAAAAACGGTTAGTTAAATTAACATAATTAACTGTTATGTCAAAAGGGAAAGTCATAAATTTTTGTGGTAAATTTGAGAAGTTGAATCTTTTTCCCTGAATTTCGTCCAACTTTACGTTATGTATACGAGGTTGTGACCCTGCTTGAGAGCAATGTGGCCAAACAATTCCAAAATCCTTCGCAGGCAGATCGTGGAAAGCCTTGTCTTATATGAAGCTCCTTTAGAATCGACGAATTGGTGCGTGGTGGTTACATCATAAACATCCCGTTTAAGTCATATTATATTAATAATATTTCTGTTTTTATAATAAAGCTTATCCCTCTCATATACAGCGTGATACACCACCCACTGAAAACATTAAACGGGGTGAATTGGTAGGTTATTCTGAACAACTTTTACTACGGAACTAACCCAAGTTAACCCAAGTAAGTTGCACCGCCTACATTCTTTCCTGTATTGCCCTAAGGTTGACTGGTAGAGAATGCTCTGTGGCATTAAGCTCGTCTTTTGTACGATAATATTTTCTTTTGTGCAATAAAGATTAAATAAATAAATGAACCCAGGACCCAAAAAAAATTTCGCTCTTTCATACAAAATGTCGTTATTGATCGGCCACAATGTGTGAAAAAGACAATTTTTTTTGGATTTCGTGATTGGCCCTATAGTAAAAGTTGTTCAGTATAGCCTACAAAATCACCCTGTTCAAGGTTTTCAGTGGGTGGTGTAAGACTGTATAAGAGCCAGGCCTGTGCCCACCAGTGGGACTTATAAAGGCATAATATATGTATGTTAAAACAAACCTCAATTTTCTCATCACTTGTTCCTCAATAACCAATAGTTGCCTCAAGTTATGAAATGAGGTTCTCTGTATGCGCAACTTTGACATACTGCGAAACAATACCAGTAAATAACAGGGAACGTTTATGTCTCACTTAGAAAATAACAAACCGGTTACAAAGTTTACTTTCTTTAAATTGTGTTGGAACAATTTTAATTTACTCGAAGATAGGTACGATATTTGAAATTATTCATAATAGAGGTTAAACACAGACGAGGTTGGTTAAACAATACATTTTTTAGTACAGATGGTGCCTTTTTAGGCTCTAGTGCGAGAAGTGGGTTATTTTACGCCAGGTCCAAAACTTCGGAGGGCCATCTGTACTAAAAAACATCGTACGAGACACGTACAAAACGAAAAACAAGAAATTCGTAACACGTGTCGATTTAAAACATCGCCACTCGTTTCGAATTTCTTGTTTTTCGCACTTGTGTCGTAATGTATTTGGTTATGCACAACTGTAGATGTAATAAGTAAAGTGTCAATCGTGTGGTGATCATTGCATACTGAATTGTTTTGTGTAGATAATAAGTCGAAATAGGTCAATAAAAAAAATTGTAGGGCTTCTACGTATATGTACTAATTATTCAAATTGTTTGAGGTAATTTCAAAAATACACGCTATATTGTTGTCAATAATTATTCTAGACCGAAGGCGACAAAGTAGAAAATATCACAAGCTTTTTATTTGGTTTATGATATTATGATTTACAAAATATACCGGGGTTTTCCCGTAATATGAATAATAAATAAAGTGTCTATTATACGTCTAACTATTTGATATTACAGCATTGTATTATTACTCACTTCATGTGTATGTATAGTTTTTATCATAGTGGACAGTTTACAACAAATACATGTACCTACTTATTTAATTTACGAGGGATGATATTGACAACGCATGTTGTCTTCTGAATCGGCAAGCGTTTATAGGCTACCGTAGCCTTACTTGGGCCGTGTGGTGACGGCAGGGGTGCCTGTCGTGTCGCATAACGTCGATTGTCCTAAAATTTTTTGGCCGAGAATGTATGGCATAATGTTACATGGCATACTACTTGTTTAGCCTACTTAATTTTGCGCATACACGTTTAAAATACCTACACCATATTTATTCTAATATTGATTACTCGAATGTCGAATGACCTAAAGCATAATAATCCTAATGTTCATTGTAATAAATATTGTTTTCCCTACTACTCGAACTGTCAATTTTCACTGCGCCTACTTTTATCATGTCCGAAATTTCATTCAAAAAGGCATTTTAATAACAACATGCAAAACATTTGAACAGCATGGTAAATGGTTAAAAAAAATGTTCAAGTAATAAACCAGGGTAAAACCGACGTGGATTGGTTAGGTTTCGAAACTAGGGCGGAGTGAATGGCGTAGTCTTTAAATACTTAAGTATTTTTAATCAATTGTTTACACATCCTCATACTTACAAAGCCAAAAAAAGGGGAGACGGGGGGGCGAAGCCCCCCACCAGGGGGGCTCGGGGGGCGAAGCCCCCCGCATTAAAAAAGAAATAATCTGAACATCCCCTACCTTAACCTGGATAGGTTCGTTAGGTACCTTTCATCCCTTAGAGCGGAAATAGAAGCCCCGCGCAGCGGGGCTTCGTCGACCGGTTCCCAGGTCAAAATTGCTCACTTAAATTCTTTGGACTACAGGGCGAATTATTTAGTAATAGTTAAGTATAAGGAATAAAAAAATATTTTTAAAGCTAGTTAAAGGTAGGTAATCACTATTAGTACATTAAATAGTAAGAACATCACCATTATGCACAATAATTTTTCGATACATATTCATTAGACACGAAAATCATTAGGACAATTAATATTTAGGAACAACCAAGTTAGGATTAACAATTTCGGCATAGCAAAAATAAGCGCAACAATGTTTATGCCATTCATTTTTCGGTGTAAAGTTGTTATGCGACAAATTTTTCGAAATAAAAACATTATGCCACCCGATATAGACCCTGACGGCAGTAATACCTTTTTGTCACCACCCCAACCTCTTCCTGTTGGGTGTCATAAGAATCGAGTAAGGGATTAAAGTATCACTAATCATTTTATTTATTGAAGATTAATGATAGACTGCAGCGTCATCATAGTGGAGACAATACTGCAATCGCCAGCCCACTAGTCCAGTGTGGCGATTATGGGCGCTTGCCTTCTAATGCGTCCATAATCATAGGTTATAGGAGACGCTATTCTCCAGCAGAAGACTCATATACCGGATGTCCCAAGATTATGGGACATGAAGAAAAAGTATCTTAAATATCGTAGATAACTAGGATATTTCGCTGAGAGAAGACTAATCTAGTTTTAATTTACCATCTGATCTACTAATCATAGCGATGAGTTTTGTAACTTTTACCAATGTATCTACCACTTACATGGAATCAAAAGTTCTGAAATAAATTATTTGAATTTAGTTTATTTTTAAATTTAAATAATACTGCATTCAAAAAAATTGTATAAAAAAAAATCTAGCTTTTTCTAGGCATTGAAACTATGTAGGTACTTACTTTATGTATAAAAAAAATTGGATAAATAATAACATTTTTTCTTAAGAAACATAGTATCTAAAACTAAAAGAATAACCAAAAATGTTTGGTTATAAATTAGAAAAAAAAAATATAGTTGGTTCCATTTTCGGGTTATGCAAGTATTTTTTTGAAAAACTTTGAATGCAGTTTTATTAGATTTTTAAAATAACCTAAAGTCTTCTTGCAGCAAAATATCCTCTCTAGAATATTTAAGGTAGGGGAGACCAGGTATAAAAGTAACGCGGGATGAACGTAACAAATTCATTTAAAATTTTTCTACGACATCTATCCGAACGTCCTTCAGGGCATTAGATGCCATTTTGATTCCCCCCTAACCTCAGTTACACCCACGGTGCTGTGACGGCAGGTTATGCGTGTAGTGCTATGGTCCCAGAAAAATGCGTCAAAAGTAAGTTTTTAACAATTTTTTCAATCTTAGCTAGATTTTTCATGGTAAACGCTATAGCTTGCGTTTTGAATGGGTGTTGTAAAGTCACTAATCATTAACAGTTTGAGGTTTGCAAATCAATGTTTTAATCATGCTTTTTATGTTTTTTTGCTACGTGTTTGTGGGATTCGGGAAATTCGATACCCAGGGATGATTGAAACAACTTGTTACTTTCATCCCGATTTCCAAATTGGAGGCTCATTGGTACAGCTATGTGCTAGCGTTTATTAAATAACCCATGTACTTAGTGCCTTTTTGTTGCAGAATGTCTAATATACACAAAATAACAACAGACAGAAGTCCACCAAAATAGAAATTATAGCTTTAGCTGCAGTTGAGGTGATCCTTTTTTTAAATGCCCTACAGGGACGCAGCAAAGACGTTCCAACTGGCTCACATCACTTTATATAGACATGTAAAGTAAAGGAAAGCTTTACTTGAAAGTTCAGCGGCACTACCCAAGGCGGGATTTGTTTGTGGAAACAAATATTCACTGTCAATGAGGAGTAAAACACATTTTTTTATCATGTTAGGTACATTATATGTTTAGCTTAGTAGTATAGGTACTCAGAAATAAGGACAATGCAGGAAGCATTTAATTCTTTGGATTACACCTAAGCATTTGTTTATATGCCATTTAGAATAAGACAGAAAGTTGATTGCTCTCACGTCACTCATATATCCTATAGGTATAAATTAATTTCGTCTCATATAATACCTAATGTTAATTACAGTAATTCATTGTTAATGTTCGTCTTTGAGATAGTGATATTGTAAGACTGTTGATTACTTAAAAATACCAATTACACATAATTACATTGATTATTTCATAGTTATTTACTTTGTTTCTATTATCCCTATGCACTGTTACAACCAGCCCTGGGGGTAGGGATAATTGCAACAAATTCCATCCTTCACTGTGAGCCATTTTTCTGTAAAACTATTCGATGTATGAAGTTTATTTTGGTATCAAAAGATACATGAAATATGTGTCTATTGCACATAAAGATGCAAAGTTTGACAACTGCTACCAAAAAAATATAAAAAATCAAAAACTGAAAATTGTTACGTTCATACCTGGTCTCCCCTACTTTTCCTTCATGTACCATAGTCATGGGTGTATGTGTAGCCTTACTTGTTTGATAAAGGTATCATTATCATTCATTCATTCATTAGAATACCATTTTTGATATTCAAATACACGTAAATGGGCCCCCACGGAGCGAGATTATTTGTATAATTATGTGTATGCATGAATAATAGCCGTTAATAATGTATGCAGGGTAAATCTAACCCGGACTAAAGCGAGGTCCAATAATTATCATTCTGGCAGAAATTGTTGCATAAAATCCACAGTAAATCATTGTGAACTAGGGTTTCCGAGCGTACTACACAATATAAACACTCGTAGCGCCATGATGTCTTATATTATATGTTATCGACAAACGGGTTTTAATCGCGTAAACTTACGTTTAATATTATTATCTTGACGTTTCGGGCATGATGTTACACCCGTGGTTGTAGAAATAGGTAATATTCAAAAAATTATTAAATGATTAATTATTCAATCAACTTTGGGGTCATTTCCATATTATTTCGAACAATGACGCACATTTGTCCGATCTCTGGTTATGACCATACTTTCGAATCCCTTTACAAACGTGGTTTAATAACAAACGCTTCTAAAAATACCCTTGTTCCCTTCAAGTTTCGAAAACTGTTACATTCAAGGAAAAGTATCAGAATATTCCGTTCAATTCACACGGCACCTTTATAAAAGTACTTTATTTTCAATTTGCAGCAGTTAATGTTGCCAATGCCATTTTGCAGTCTGCACAAACGGCACAAAACAATATGGCCGCCGTCCAAATATTGGTAACTAAGGAAACGTGACTTCGGAGAAGTACTTAATTAGAAACATTTATTTCTATCGCACTTACTTGAAACATATTTTACAACTATAAAATCCATCGCAATTTTAGAAGCCAAAATGGATAAACGGAACTCTTATTTATGTAGTCTGTTAATCCGTATCCGTATGTTACAGGCATTTTACTCTATAACCTGTTAAATCGTATGAGTTGAAACCAAATTATAATAATAAGATTCGCGACAAATATTGCTCTCTTCATTTCATTGTATTTTAAGAATAATGAAATACTCATGTGATTATTAATAGTACATTATTGCAGAGGCCGGGAAAGCGAATTTCGTGGATGAGTATTTTTTGTCGGACGAAGCGAAGCTGAGGCCGACAATTACATACGAATCCACGAAATTCTATTTCCGTCCGAGGCACATATAGGACTTTTCTCCAAACATGCAAGGAAATAAAACAAAATATTTTATTACAATCGATTAAGTAATTCTTCTTGCAAATTGAATAACAATTGAAAAGAAAAAATCTCTTATGATTCCCGCCTAAACTTTTTTTTAATGCATGGTCGTTCATAAAAAATAGTAACGATATCTATGGTTTCATTAAACCGTACCTACACGACCTGACACACCGAGGCGTTTGTAACTCATGATAGAACGAGACGGCCATAGATTTGATCGCCGTCTCTCGCTCTATCCAGACCAGGCGTTTGGTCGTGGCTTTAGAATTTGGCTGTATGCATTTTTTTCAAAGTCCAAAAGTAGTTTTTAAGAAGTAAAAAACAATACATTAATGGATTTTAGTACAATTTCGCGGCCGCAAAAACTGTACAATAATGAAAATCTTTTTTTTTAATTTGAGCTGGTACATAAGAAGGTACTTCGCGTTTCGTTTTTGCTACATTAATGCGAACATTTCCGAGCATATTGGAGAAAAATAATATTAGATTGATTTATTATTCTTCCACATTTATTTAATATTATTGTACAAGTTTAACACGAGTTCCAATTTTATTTTGTATCCGAACGATTTTTTCATTCCTGGAGCCCATTTCTCAAAAGCTTGTAACTTGTAATACAAGTGGAAGTCTCTTTTTAATACTATTAATTAGATATTTAAGGACTTCCGCTTGTATTACAAGTTACAAGCTTTTGAGAAATAGGCCTCTGCTATTGGGGGCCTACTAGGCAGTATGGCTTAGTGCTTTCGCCTGTCCACTTAGACTAAAATAAACAAAAAATTGGGGGCCTACAACATAGGTTTCTAAGTCGAATGACGAATCGATATATTTTATATCTATCGCTATTTTCGGTAACGGAATGAAAGTGACAAATGCAATGAAGTTTAAATATTCAAAATTTGTATTACACCCCGCAGTATGAAAAGATGACCTGCGACTATGAAAAATATCTCAAATCAGTCCTTGAAATTTTTACCCACTCAGCAGGAAATAAAGTTTATTTTAGTTTGTCCGAAAATTTTTCGACGCAAACCAAAATGAAATTCTGTTCGAATTGAATAGATTTTAAACAGGTACATAATAGAATCTTGAGCTTTAAAAGGATATAATTCTTAAATTTTGTGTTTGTTACCCTCCGTGATTTTTAAATTATGGTCATCGGACATCGGAAAATCAGCGCTGGCGCACGCCAGCATCACGCTGAGAGAGAGGGAGAGAGAGAGAGAGAGAGAGAAATATATGAATTAGATAATTTCGTGGCTTTGTTCATTTCCTATTTTGTTGTATATTATAATATCTGTTTTTGTTTAGTTGTTACGAAAGAAATTATTACAATCCAGAAGGAAACAAAATTATTTCTTCTGTAAATTTGATAATGAATTAAATTTATGATTTGTTAATACTTGAAAAGGATTGATACTAACTAACTTATTAAGTTGGTAGGTATGTCAATGTATTTACTCGTACTTATAACTGCTATTCAAGATTCTAGATTTCTAAAATTGTCGCAACAAATGAAAGCGATCGCTTAGATAAATTCCTAGTTTGAAACAAGTGTTAACATAATGTATTTGTTCTATTTTCGTATCTTTGTATTTCGATCTAAAACGGGACGGCCCTCAATTGTAGTTTCGTATCCATAAATAATTTTCACACCACCTATTCGAATACGGGTTTATTCTTCCCGTCTAGGATCAAAGTGGTATTTTTTTGTTCAAGGACTTTCTGTTGGCAGCCTAAATAATAACAATGAAATATGAAAATAAATGGCACGTACTAATCAATTACGAATCCATCATGCACAATAATATTAAATAAGTAGTATATCTATTATTTTTCTCACAGGTGGTGTGAAAAGCGGCATGTGTTACACGGTATCTAAATTATTTTTGTCTTGGGCGTTAACGCTTGAATCCCTCATTTCGCTCAGGATTCCACTTTAGAATCCCGAACGTAGTGAGGATTCTGTACTGATTAATGTTATTTATGTATCGATTATATGAATCGATTATGTACGTACTATTTATTTATTTTCATATTTCATTATTATTTTTTAAACTGGCATTAGAAAGTCTAGGGAAAGTGCCCCTCGTTTTTTTTTATTCATGATAGGTAGACGTTTGACCACGATGACCCACCTAGCAGGAAAGTATCAATCTGAATTTGAATAGGTAAATAAATAAATAAATATCTTGGGACATCTTCCACAAATCGACCTAGTCCCACGGTAAGCTCAATTAAGGGTTGTAATGTGGGTACCAAGCGACGATATAAATAGATATATACATATAGATACTTCAATAGGTGGTGTAAAAAAAGCTGGTCTTCAATACCACGATAGCAAGAACATCCTCTAAAATAAACACCAAGTCATCTATCCCGCATTTGTCAAAGACGACCAACGACATATAAATAGCTTCTTTGAAAACCTTTATAAAAAAGCCACGAAATTAACCAGGTACCTACTTAGGTACAAAATGGCTACCGCATACAAGGTCTTTTATCCCGCTCAAAAGCTTCGGCCACGTGAAAGGTTCATTTTCTGAAACCGTTGGCGACACGTTGAAAGACCTAAAATAAGCGGTGCCGCCATTTCAACTCTTACTTCGAAAACCTCTTAGTGCGACCAGCAGTATAATGTGAAAGTCATCTGTAGTGTGTAGATAATTAAGCTCATTTTCAGTTGAATGATAGTGTGAGATAATATATTGTGAGCGTATTTAGGTAAGGTTTTCTTCAATCCACTTTACAAACTCTTTCCGTGTAAGATAATTTAGGAAATGGTATGAAGATAAAGTAATTTATTGTTTCGAATACGAAAATACTTATTGCATGTTTTTCTCCATTTAGATCATCTTCGAATAAGCAGCAGGTTACAAATCGAATATATATTGCTTTTCTTTCTACATGTTATGGATGTATATGGATATAAATTATTTATTGTACTTACAAAAACCACAGGTGAAAATACACATATTTACAACAATCAACCAGGTACAAAGGAGAACTCTACTTATCCCTATATACACGGTGCTCGTGAGCATTCCAAAAGATTTTGATGCTGAATGCCTGAGCATATTTAGAGTATTTAATGTTGGATAAAATTTCCTGGATTCGGCTTGGTTCCAGAGATAATTAACCTTTTTTCGAAAAAAGTTTTTCGACGTAACTCGTCATAAAACTTATTTTTGATTACAATGCTACCACAATGTATTCTAATATTACCACTTTTTTTGCCTGACAATCATAAAATAAGAATAGACTTGACGAAAAAACCTGTCTTTAAAAAAAACATTTAATGGAATTTCACATCAGGTCTCATAATATTTTTTGTTTATTTTGATGTCTAGAATGCGTAGTTAAAATCTTTCGCAATGCTCGCGAGCACCGTGTATATCAGTACTATATGCTAATTAATCTCAATAATTTTAACATTTTGAGCGCGGGGAACTCCCGAGGGGAGTTCTCTGTGGGAGGTCTATTTTCGTTACAAAGCGAAAAAATCACGGGATCGGCTACGAGCGCAGCGCGTAGCAGTCGTCCGCAATGAAAGTGTTGACTAAAAATTATGTGAACACAAGGTTTAAGATTATAAATCGGTTATAAAACCAAGATTGTGTTATATAAGTGCGTGATTATGAAATTATAATGCAAGTTTTTACGATTGTTTACATGTATTTGTTTTATACTGACCTGACGAATACATTCCTTACTCTTCTCAGAAAGTCTCCTTAGAGTTCAATTTATACTGTTTGAGAGGCCGAGAGAGTCTTAAATAGAATAAGTGCCTAGACGTCCAATATCAAGAGCAGTAAATACTTGTTTTCTTGGAAATAGTTATTTTTAGGTGCAAACTTCTCCGGAATCCTCTTAGAACGTGTAAAGTTTTAAGCTTCTTGTTTAATTACCGAGGCATGTGTAAATAATATTATTTATTCTCACTACTAACATAGGAACTTACTAACATAAAAGGCATGAAAGATACACGATCGTTAAATAGGTACGAGGACGATGGGAGCAGAGCAAAAATATATGTGAAGTCAAAATATTTCAGCCTGTGTAGCCTAGTTGGTAGTGACCCTGCCTTCGAAGCTGGAGGTTCCGGGTTCGAATCCTGGCGAGGGCATTCTTTGTGTATTTATTTATCACAAATATTTGTTCCTTGGTCGTGGCTGTGTATGTATCTCAGTATCTTTCTACAGATACGTGTATATTATCATCGCCTGGTACCCACATCACAAACCTTAATTGGTCTTACCGTGAGACTAGGTCGATTTGCATCAGTATTGCGATACGGCGAGTAAATGCCGCCAGCATCCTCGGTACAATGCCACAAGGGCCAACTTTAGTAAATTGTAGTTTTGAAAATAAATAAAAAAAAAAAAAAAATTAATAAGAAGAGATCTAAAGTCTCGAAGATTGTGAAAGGCTTTAGGGAACTTCGAAAAAAAAAGATGCCCTAAACTTTCCAATTTCGAAATTCTACTCTAGACTAGAGCATTTCGCAAAAATTTTGTACATTTGGATGACCCCTTCGTCATTGATAAAACATCTCAAGATCCACCACATTTCCCAAAACCTTTGTATGAAACGTTACTTTTATGTTACCAGAAATCACAAAAATGTATAGGAATCTGGTAACAAAAGAGGAACACACAAACTTCATGGGTCATTTTGGAAAATATGGTGGATCTTGCTCAGCATCATTGACTCTATACTAGTCTACCAATTTTTATCAATATCGAAGACGTGATCCAATTTTTTTTTTTTATTTGGTCACTAGGCCCTTTACGCTACCACTATACTTGCCGCAAAACAATCTGGCGACCGAAGGCGTCTTGCTATCTACGTTACACTTGTTAGTTCCAGGTCTGAGTGAGAGAGATAGCAGTATGCCCTCAATCGCCAAGTAGTTTTGCGGCAAGTATAGGGGCCGTCCTCAAGCATATTGAGTTGATAGAACAATAATCCCTGGGGTAGGCGAAACAGGGGGCAGTTACACAAAAGAACCCAATGGGTCGAAGTGTATCCGTAAGGGCCGCATCAATAAGATAAGATAAGGCCCTTTTACTAGAAATCTATCTCATCTTATATCATCGTCTTAGAAATTTTGCCGTGTGGTGACGGCAGTAAGAATGAATACATTGTCACCACCGCAACTCCTCCTGCGGGTGTCGTAAGAGTCGACTAAGGGATTGAGGTGTCACTGACCATTCTACAAGATTGATGATGGCCAGCAGCGTCATCATAGTGGACGCATTACTGCGATCGTCAATCCGTTTGCCCAGCGTGGCGATTATGGGCATTTACCTCCTAATGCGTCTATACGCATAGTTAATAGGAGAGTCCTACGTCCAGCAGAGGAACATAATTAGGCTGACGATGATTATGATGATGATAACTAGAAATTAATATTTCAGACCAACTATAAAACTGTTCTCAATCAACAGATTTTTTTGTACGTATGTTCCTCGATATCTTCGAGAATCTTGAACTTTTTTTAACCGATCTGGTAGGTATAATTCCCATCCCTTGGCACTACGTCCGCGGGATCTTGAAAAAAAATAGTTGAGGTGTTTTTGTAAGTTTGTGATTATTTTAGTATAATATGTCTTCAGTTGACAAGCAAAACTCACTAAGTAAAAAATACCTACTTGAAATAAAGCTCGTATCTCAGTTCTGATTCAATACTGACATACGAGGTTGGTAAGAGTAGTGTCAGTTTTTATAGTGAGTTTTAATTGTCAAACGGTGTGATGTAAGTTTAGTTGTGTTGTGTTTAGTTTGAGGAGAATAATCTAGGTACAATTGATTTATATGTATAAACACTCACATGACATGCCATCCGATGCCGTGTCTCCGATTGTGATCTTAGTAACGCCTCTAACACAGCGCACAATGTACACAATAATCCAAAAACTGGCAAAAAATCCTTTCAACGACACAAGCTCTTCATTAGTCCAGCTACAAAAAACAAATATCTCCACTTTAAGAACATTACCAAAGAAAAGCACTTTAAATTCACTACACAGGGTCCAATTTCGTTTGTAAGAACAAAATCTATTATCAACAGCCAGTACATCTGTTTAGAAGATTTATTACTACAAATGCCTAGAGTCTGTGCGTAAATTGAAGGCTTTTGGGCGCAAGTTACGCCTATGGAACTCACGTGCCTTTAATTTCCGAACTTACCCTAGGAGTATTTTCCAGTAGACTTATTGGCGACCTAATGCGTATTGTTTTTAGTTCCGTCGATGTTCTGGCGTAGTGTTTTATTGGTCCGATTTGATAAGCGTTATTGGGTGGTTACGGAAATACAGTATGTTATTTAGACTTCGGACTGGCGGTAGTGAAAAAGAACCTATTCATGTGTAACAGCACATTTACTTTAATAGATTGTATAGAAATAGGGTTTCTTCGGAAGATCACTTGATAATATGGGCGTTGCTGTCACACGATTTTGCGCAATTTAGTGTTATTAGTTTTAAGAAACTTTCGTTTTATTTTACTGTTCCGAGTAGTTTTACGAAATAGTTATTTATGATACTAGTGTGAAAAACCTACATTTCAACATGTGTATCATACAACATTTCACAATGCACTATTTTACCCAGCTATCAGCTATCATCGCTAGGCGAGTATCGCCGTGTCCCTTTTTTTGCACTGGAGTGCGTATCTCTTGTTCGTGTTTATAGCCCATAGTTCATATCTTAGTAGCTCGCGGTGAGACCAGTGCCTAAGCTATGAACTATCGGCTATATACACAAACAAAAGATACGCAATCCCGTAAATAAAAGAGACACAGCGATACTCGCCCAGCTATCAGCTATCATCGCCGGGCGGTGATACCCACCGTGTCTCTTTTTTTACACGGGAGTGCGTATCTTTTGTTCATGTTTATAGCCAATAGTTTGTAGCTTAGTAGCTCGCGGTGAGACCAGTGCCTTAACTATGTTTTTTTTTCAGTCCACGCACAATTATAAAAAAAACTCCTTCAAAGAATTGTACCTACCCTGTACGGCTAACTTTATGTTACAGCAAATCTATTTTAAACTAAGTGCCAATCCCCATCAAAATTCCTTAAAACAAGACTTCATAATACAAACTAAAATCAAACACTAAAGTTCAAATTCAAACAAGGCTCTCGAGATCACCCCTTTTGTCGCAGCGAGAATATTAATTCCGCCGTTCAATTTTCGACCTTATGAAGTTCTAATTAAAAACAAACCTTGTATCTTAATTAAATTTTGGAGGGGAATAAAGCGTACAATCAAGAGGTTTTCCGGTTGTTATCTGTATAGTAATAAAATACATTGTCGGAAATTATGTCAAGTTGGGGGTTACGTTAATAATTGGGTGGAAATCAATATGAAGAGGAACGCATTTTGGGTTGTGTTTATATATAAATTATTATACTAGAATTAGCAAATAAACGAATTCTGATTTTAACAGCGTGATGCTCATGAATATACCGCGATATTTTTCTAGCAGGAACGAGAGATTGACAAAATTAGACATCGACACTGTTATCGATAAGTCTTATTGTAGTCGATAAATAAATTTAATAAATAAAAAATTGCCGTAGCTTAGAGATAAATTACACGAATGTAAGTCATACTCGAAATGGTACATTTTTTTTTTCATATCTTTAATTTAGTACCCATCATAATTGCAAAGATTAATATTGCTCGGCACGCAGGTGACGAGTTAATTTTTATTACGAGAACCCAGAGAGAACTTAGGGTAGAACAGACTTATCGTGTTCAAAATTGGCGATTGTGGGTGCCAAGTATAGAACACATTCCGGGCTATCAGAAAAATGATCCTAGGTTCCAGGACTCACCATCGACCATGGCGTGGGATGCAGTATGGAAGCGAGTTACACTGCTTTCAGTACTTTTAGATAAAAGCGTTAAAATTAACGTTTTTTTTTTCTATAAAACCAAATTTATGGAGAAGATAAATGCTCCTAAGTTTAAAAAGTGCTTGGGAAAGAGTATCATGTGTTCTAACAAGACGCAGCTCCAGCTCAGACGGCTAATGGCGTTCCAGCGTGCTTTCTGACTAAATTGGCAGTTTTTTAGCCGAAACATGAATTGCCATGCAGTCCTCCAGGTTTAGGCATATTAGATTAGTTTGAATGGTAATACATGCTTTAAAGACTACATTATTATAAAATCAGGAACTTAGATCATTTCAAAAAGGTTACCAGGGGTATTTGGGGTCAAATGTGAAGAAAATGGTGCGTGCCGCGTATGATCCGTTTGAAACGCGTTTGAGGCTGGTAAAAAAGTTATAGCTGGAGTTATTCCAAAATATTTATTGTGAATATAGTATATAAGTGTGCCGTTCATAAAACATAATAATAACTGTAGGATCTTTTTGCCCATTTGTTTTATTCGATATTTGTTCTGTATTCGGATTTATTGGACACGGTGTAAACATCGTGTATGGAAATGATAATTGTCATGTCGTCACAAATAAATTTACTGGCAAACTCAATGCGACGCTCAACAAAATTTAACACAATAAGTACATTACCTCTTTCAGATGTTAAGGTTGTTGATCTTATTTGTTAGCCAACTTTTCTTGGAGGGCCTCCATTCTGTACTCGAGCGACAAATTCACAGGTCACTCTGATTTATTGCATTTTTTCATTAGCCTTGGAGGAAGCCTAAAGACAAAAATGCAACTTGTAAAACGGGAAGGCGCGGGGGTGAAGAAGAAGAGGCGTGGAGTAGCAGTATAGCCCGTTTCTTGTTCACAGGTTACAACTTAGGCGAACTCACTAGATCTAGGCAACCTAACCTATGCCTAGTGAGGGAGTACTAGCCTCTAGTGCTCAAACCAAGAGTGGGTCACAAAGCGTGTTAGGATGTAGTCCTTACTCCTGCTCAAATAAACTTCGGTCGCATGCCGAAGGTCATGATTCCGAGTAAGACAAATGATAGCGCGATCTATCTCGACCACGGGGCCATCTAGCGGCGGACGGCGAAACTACTTCAGGTAGTGAAGTTAGATGCATTGTCGCAGCGTCTGCACTTGCGCTGCGCGTACCTGCTTGCCTTCATGGCTTGCCGTTAGGAGTCGCTAATAGCAGGATGGTGTTACAAACTTAAGTTTATACGTCAGTTACAACAAAAAAACTGTAAACAAATATGGCTGACTGACAGCATTTAATCCCACAATGTTGTAACAGATGTGCTTACCATTGAAAAAATCAACTGCGAAATACTCTGGTTGTTTTGAACCCGCTTCGTCTGGATTGCCGGTCCAACGTGCTTCCAATTACACCAGACGACCTTCCGTCGATCACAGCGAATTTAGTCAATGGTATTGTGAAACTAATCACTAGCGACATCTATACTTAATGTTTCGAAGGTACTTCAACCTTAAGCCACTCAAAGATATGTGTCTACCACAATCGTCCGCAAATTCGACAACTCTCCGTTGCGTTGAATTTGCTATAGAGGGCGCTGTGACAGCATTTGACGTATTTGACTCGTATCGTGAAACACGTTGTACAGTACCCGGCGATAAAGTTTGCACATCGGTCTTTAGAAAGAAACAACTAATATTGCATAAACGTCACATAAGTTCGAGAGGGACAACGCCCTATGAAGCCGAGTCTCTTACATTATAGCCTGGTACTGTATATTTTTAATTTTGTTCACATGTTTTTGTTTTCTACTAATAAATGATTTACATTAGGAAAAAACTACCCGAAAGTTAGATTACTTAAATGCAGAATTTTGTTTAAGTCGTAAGTACATATATTACTCTGAAACGTGGACCGTATATCGTCGTCACATTCGGACACTAGACCAGTACCACCTTAAATGCCTCCGTAAAATCTCAAAGATCAGCTGGTCCGACAGAGTCCGGAACACCGAAGTTTTACGGAGAGCCAACGTGGGTATACATATAATTATATATACATTTATTACGCTTTTGCTTTACATTTACCTTAGATATATTAACAACGTGTTAAAAACTATTAAATCTTACTTATTTAAACTAAGTATTTAGCAGGAGTTCAAAAATAATATTTATTGTATTTTATAATATAGTATCCATTTAATATTTATAGCACAGTTAATAAAGTATAAGAGGCGGCTTAATTATATAAGGCATACATATAGATACTTAAATACTTATGTAAAAATATGTTGAATATTTACAAATAAGTGTTTTCTTAAATACATAGAAAGCCATGACCAAGTAACACAATATTTGTTATAAATAAATACACAACAATGCCCTCGCTGGGATTCGAACTCGGAACCTCCAGCTTCGTAGGGTCACCAACTAGGCTACCAGAGGCTGTTGTTGGCCTACCACGAACTCCCAAGTTAGCAAATTTGTCTCTGTCACACCAAAGAAGTCATCATTTGAGTGACAAAGACAAATACCCGTTTGCGAACTTCGATGTTCGCGGTAGGGCCGTTGACAACAGAAAACCATGAATTTTAAGATACCGGCATAACCGACATTCTTATTTATATTCAAAACTAAAATTTATGTACATAGATTAAATCTAACTAATCTACTTAACCTAACCTATATCTAAGATTGGTCCTTGTGGCATTGTACCGAGGATGCTGGCGGCATTTCCTCGCTGTATCGCTATACTGATGCGTTGTGCGAGGAAGTCGCCAGCTCTTCGGTCTTTAGTTACATCAACCAGACGTTTCGCGATCTCAGCAAACAATTTGCGTGCGCTGGGGCCCCATGGCGTAGAAACTTTAGGTTAGTTTCTACGCCAAACGGTACAAAATCGTACTCTTTGCCGAGGCCGACATTTTGAAATTAAATTTTATCGCACACCACAGAATAACCCCATCCACTTCGCCATTGTCTCGAGTTGTTGACGAACATTTTGAAGAGCAAACAGACACACAAACGCAAATGTTTATAATGGAAATTGACAAACATGGAGTTAAAATTAATACGAGAACACGAAAACTGCGCGTTGAATAGCTATTGTGATTTCTGAGGATGTATTCGAAAGTTATTTAAATACAAATAAAATACACGCATCATCAGCCTATGTTAGTCCACTGCTGGACGTAGGCCTCTCCTATTAACTATAGGTAAAAACGCATTGGGAGGTAAATTCTCATAATCGCCACGCTGGGCAAGCAGATTGGCGATCGCAATAATGTGTCCACTATGATGACGCTGCTGCCTATCATCAATCTTTTATCAAATGATGGTCAGTAAAACTTCGATCCCTTAGTCGACTCTTACGACACTCGCGGCAAGAGTTGGGGTGGTGACAAATGTATTCTTACTGCCGTCACCACACGGTCCAAATAAATTAAATACACATACTCTTTTTCTACTCTAGCAGGTCTAGCCAAAATTCCATTCTGCAATCGCATGCGATAAGCGACAAGTAAAAAATGTACTAGAACGACAGATCCGAACGAAAGGTCACGTGACTATTTCAATACATTATAGTCACGTGATTTTTCGTTTTCACTTGCCGAATGGCGTCTTGGATAGGCCCTCTGCAGGTACAGATAGAAGATTTTGACTTTCGTTACATTTTCTGTCAGTCCGTCTGCGACGACGGGTGTAACGTCATGCCCGAAACGTCAGGATAATATTAAACGTAAGTTTACGCGATTAATACCCGTTTGCCGTTAACGGTGTTCCTATGCGATTTTGCTACGCGTTTTTTTTGTTCATTACCATCACCACTTTATTTACCGTTTTATAAAAGCAAACGAGACTATTATGCCAGAATAGCAGACAAACATGCGTCTGCTACAAGATAATCGAAAATGACTCCACTATTTATACGCAGTTCGTCAATAATTTGGGAATGGTAATGACTGGTGGAATGGTAAAATATCGAATCTACCATGTACAGTCAGCTGCAGAAACCCCTTTGCATACAAATTTGTATGCAAGGGGGTCTACTTTTCTCTGCAGCTGACTGTACGTGTAACATAGTAGATTTACCGAATGTTATGTATAAAATATATATAGTGTAGGATAGCTCGTAGCTTAGAACAATCGAGCGGTGCTAACGCGGGCAACCGAAGTTAGGTATAATCGCATTTCATACTTAACGTGCAAAACGACCCTTTACAACGATACGACACGGGGACGATACGATTTGTCGTGTGGGGTATTTTTATTAAACACCACGCTGCGCTCCAGAACGGGGATAGCTGACGTAGGCAAAAGAACCGCTAGACTCAAATGGGATTGTGCCGGCCACGTCCACCGTATGCATCCGGATAGGTGGGCTAGCATAGCCACCAAGTGGATGCCGGAAACGAGGCGCGGGCGAGGCAGGCCCAAGCGGAGATGGTGGGATGACCTTGATACATTCCGGAACAACTGGTCGGAAGAGACATGGAATCGGGAGTCATGGAGAGTCAGGGGAGAGGCCTTTGTTCAGCAGTGGGACACTCAAACTGGCTGAAAAAAAAACATTACACTCAGAAATCATCCATACCTACCAGTCGTCATCATTATCATACACCATCAGCCTATAATCAGTCCACTGCTGGCCAAAAGGCCTCTCCTATTACGTAAGCTTATAGACGTATTAGGAGGTAAATGCCCATAATCTATAATACTCTGATAAAACTATGACTAAAATGACTAATATTAATATATTAGTGACAAAATACACAAATATGCATTGCTTGTCTATTATTATATATATTTAGTGGTATAGGTAGATATCCGAATCGTTTTTTCTTGGTGTTATTTTGGCATTCGCAGTAGATAGAGACAAAACATTAATATAATACACATTGTAAGTTTCTATGAAAAAGGGAGTCAGTCTGTGACCTAGATCGCATCGCATTAAGGTGGATTTAGACCAAGCCAGCATTCGCTCATTCTATCCCCCACTCTACGAAATTTTTTCGTTGTACAAAACGTGATTCGTCGAAATTCGTTGATTTCTTAGAGTGAGAGATAGAATGAGCGAATGCTCATTTGGTCTAAATGCACTTTTACATCGGTTACAGTGAAATCGTATAGTGTAAGTCGCCCTTAAGCTTGCAGGGATGACGTGAGATGTGCATATTAAGGCAACGACTTTGCATGTTTGGCAGATGCCGGCTTATGCAAGATTTCAATGAAGAATTTTTTATGAAGACTAAATAGCTTTAGCGTCATATTTTGTTACGAAGAGATTACTTAAACGGGAAAATGCGCTGTTTTTAGGGTTCTGTAGCCAAAATGGCAAAAATGGAACCCTTATAGATTCGTCATGTCCGTCCGTCTGTCCGTCTGTCACAGCCGATTTACTCGCAAACTATAAATACTACAGTAACCAAATTTGGTAAGGATATGTGTTGTATGAACCGGTACAGGATTATGATACTAAATTGTAAAAAAAACCATTGGGGTGGGTGCCCTCCATACATGTAACTGAGGGATAGAATTTTTTTTTTAGCTGTATATAAGCGTGTGGGGTATTAATAGAAAGGTCTTTGAAAATAATATAAAGGTTTATAAATCTCATTTTTATTTAAGCAAATCGTTTTCGAGATATCAGCTCTCAAAGTCTGAAAAATGTGTATCCCCCCTCTATTTTTTAAACTACGCGATATAAAATTCTAAAAAAAAAATATGTTATGCACATTAATAAACTCTATCAACGATTTTTGGTTTGATTAAATTATCTCCTATAATTTTTGAGGTAGGTTGATTTAACTGTATTTTTTTTTTAATAAATTGATAATGGTACGGAACCCTTCGCGCGCAAGTCCGACTCGCACTTGGCCGGTTTTTTATTTCATTTTTACGTCGCTTGAATAGCTTTTGTGATTTCTGAAGATGTATCCGAATGTTATTTCAATACAAATAAAATATAGGCATCATCAGCCTATCTCAGTCCATTGCTGGACGTAGGCCTCTCCTTTTAACTATGCGTTAAAATGCATTGGGAGGTAAATTCTCATAATCGCCACGCTGGGCAAGCGGATTGACGAACGCAGTAATGACTGTATCCACTATGATGACACTGCTGCCCATCACCCCGTAGTGAAGGCAAGAATACATTTGTCACCATTCCAACCTACGAACAAATAAAACACGGAAACCGCACGCCATATAAACTGCCTTTTAAAAACGGTCCTGAATTTTAGTTGACAAGTGTCACCCCCTCTTCAATGCATCATAATTAATTTAAATATCAACCTATAAAAACTTACACCGCCACTTAAAAATAGTTGTGATTGGTCCATTAAAGTTCTGACTGGCTATATCCTATAAACATTTTGTCAAAGATGTTGCGCCGAAATATGCGCGATGTCAAGAAAAGCGCTATGTCCTGCCGATCTTGACACAAATGAACAATTGGTTTTGGGGGCATTTTTGGCGTTAGACGTGCATGTTATACACGGTGCTCGCGAGCATTGCGAAAGATTTTAACTGTGCATTCTAGGCATCAAAATAAACATAAAATATTATGAGACCAAAAGTCAATTCCACCAAAAAAAATTTTTTTTTTTCTTTTTTTTAGTATTTTTTAATACTTCTTAATATTTCCAGTACTTTTTATCATAACAACAATTTGTTTAAATTATTTATTTCAATTGTTTTTTTAGATACAGGTTATTTCGTCAAGTCTATTCGTATTTTTTGATTGTCAGGCAAAAGGTGTGGTAATATTAGAACATTTAGAACACATTGTGGTGGCATTGTTATCATAAAGAAGTTAAATGACGAGTTACGTCGAAAAACTTATTTCGAAAAAAGGTTGATTATCTCTGAAACCAAGCCGAATCCAGGAAATTTTATGTAACATTAAAGACTCTAAATGTGGTCAGGAATTCAGCATTAAAATCTTTCGGAATGCTCACGAGCACCGTGTATGCATATTGTCGCTGATCACAACTCTTCCCTTGGGTGTCGTAAGAGTCAACTAAGTGATTGAAGTATCACTAACCATTTGTTGATAGAAGATCGATAATGGGCAGTAGCAACACAGTGCCCATACTATGATCGCCATGTGATTATGAGCATTACATCCTAATGATAGTAATGATGTGGTCATATACGTAGGTAGTAGGAGAGAGCCTGCGTAGACTGAGATAGACTGAGCCATGTGTTACAATTACAATACAACACAATGGTGATATCTGGAAAATTAACATACATCATCATCATCATCTTATCAGCCGAAAGACGTCCATAGGCCCCCCGAAAATTATACGTGCGAGAGGGTTTACCTACCCATATCGGCATCCCGCTTCAACTCATGAATTCAAATATGTGCCAAAAAGTGACGTTGTTGACAGATAATGTATTGAAATGACAGCTGTTAGGATTGACTCCGAGAACTGTAAGATGTTTTCATGATGCTACAGTAGGTAATTTTCTTTAGATCTTAGCAGCAATGTTATGGCAGTTACGTCATCTGATTTTTAAATTACCTGTCAAAAAGCGTTTTACTTCAGTGTGTTACATCATTACGTTCCGGGCCAAATCATTATGTATGTCTTTTTATTGTAATTTTAAGTAAAAGCTACCCACAACACTAGCGGCAATCAAAGGCTAAGGTGATACTGGTTCTCATAATACTTATTTTTATTTTAAAGACAAACGGGTCTTAATCGCGGAAACTTACGGTTAATTATATCCTGACGTTTCGGGCATGACGTTACACCCGTGATCGCTGGCGGACTGGTGATTAAGGCCCGTTTGTATTTAAAATATGAGTAATAATCGTGAAAGTTTAAATCAATATACTTATTTTTCATTTAATCTCTATAATTACAATATACGAGTGAAAGTCTCTTTTTAACACAACCGGTTAGAAAGAGAGTACCGTTTGATTGTGCTGGTAGCCCTAAAGTGTACAATTGTCTTATTTCAACTTCTCTAATATCCGCACGCTCGACCGTACTTCACCCGTTTTATCACCGCCGCAAACAATAGTTCCCAATCACAGATCATTTCCTACTAGACCCCAGTAGGCTTAGCTTTTTTTTCGTGGGGAAATGCGTTACGCATACCACCCGAGCGCGGTGGACGGACCCGGCCGGAGGGCTAATGAGGCCCTGGTCTACCCACTAAAACCCCACGGTCTGCCGCCAATACGCTTTAAGGCGGGGTCACGGGTACGCCTGAGCACAGTTCCGCGACCTCGGAGAGGCTGTCCAGGGCTCTGGACCCATCTCCGGAAGGAAAAATGTGCTTAGTGCGGCGACATATTGTCGCACTAATCCTGTGATCGCCGCGAGATAGACTATCCATCCCTCTTTTATTCATTAGTTAGTAAAAGATGCAAAATCAATCTCGCGGGGATATACTGACATACCAATCATGTGCTAAGAATCCTGATCACTTTTTTTTATCTACTACATTCGGAAAATTTGATTTTGCTATAAAATATAAAGCATATAAACGCAAACATTTTTATGGCGGAGTTTTTCGCATAATATGAGTAAAAAGCTTTCCAAAGTTGCACTTTCAAAGACGTTTTAACTTCATGTGGAGAATATTCGCGCGCTTCGACATTTCACAAACACACAATGCAAATGAGTGCTTTAAAAAAATGTTTCGAGCTAGTGAGAAAAAATCCGATTGTTTTAATTGTCTAACTATGTATTTATGCGTTTTGTGTAATTTAAGTGTAACAGAAGAGGAAAGTGTTATTAAAAATACACTTGGATACTCACTTTTTTACTTCCATAAATACCTATGAAAAAAGCTCGCGATCTCGACCCTAAAGGCCCGGCCACGACCTTGATCTGGAGGTGCGGTTAAACTAAAAGAGCATTCGCTGTTCTAACCTCCCACTCTACGAAATACGATCAGTACACAAAACGTGATTGGTTGATTTCTTAGAACGGGCGCTAGAACAGCGAATGCTCTTTTAGTTTAACCGCACCTTAAGGCGACCAGCGGCGAGCGGATCCATTAGTTGGAACGAGATGCCGATATGGCAACTCCCTATATGGTTCCTATATGGTTTTCCGCTAAGCCGGTCGCCTTAGACCAATGTCGTGGCCAAATGACAATGATAAAGAACCGCTCAAACGTTTTATGATGCGGGCTCCATTCTGGTAATCAATGTTGCAAAGGAATTCCATTCGAAAATACTGGCCCTCTGATTGCGCGTTCGACTTTCAAATTGATTTGCCAACTTTGTCGGCTTCGGGGTTACTAATTTAACTCGATTTGACTCGATAAATAACACAAAGGGCATCTTCGACATTCAGAATAACTCCCGTACGTTTAGAAATCGCAGTTTAAAGGAATATGACGTAAATTTAATATTAACTAAATAAAGTATAAATATCTTGGGACATCTTACACAAATCGACGTAGTCCCACGGTAAGTTCAATAAAAGCTTGTGATGTGGGTACCAAGCGACGATATATATAATAGATAGGTAAATAATTGTGATTAATAAATACACAAATAATGCCCTCGCCGGGGTTCGAACCCGGATACCCCAGCTTCGTAGGTAGGGTCACTACCAACTAGGCTAGGCTGATTTAATATGTATTTTCTTTTGAGAAATTGTTTAAGAAACAGTAATTGTGTATGTCGCAAATACATACATATGTACAATGGGTTGTGCTTCATACGCGCTCTAATACATCAATATGAGTTGATGCAAACCTTACTCATGCATTCCAGAGTTACTCAACTAGAGATACATGCATTTGAAGGGCGTTTCAGTATGCTTAGCAAAGTTGCCAATTGCTAACGCTTAGTAGTGTATCGTAGTTTTCCCTCTCTGTCTCTCTTTCATATTAGTGCGACAAAGATAGTTAGCTGCTTTTCGTTTACGATTGACGAGCTCACTTAACCCTAGACTACCTACGTCCTGGTTTTAACTACTGCCAACTTCGATATTCGTCAATTTCGAGTCATTAGAGTGACAAATACGAACGCCTGACGAATCCTGATTTTGAAGTTCTCGGTAGGTCCAAAGACGTGCATTGGGTAGGTACTGAGTGCAAGAATTTTGAGTGCGCTTTAATGCACTGACATCTTTTATCTATATCAAATTCCGGGTTGAATAAAACGAATAAAGCTACAATTAAAATTGCTTGCATAATGCAAGCAAGCGAGAATTATATAAATGCAGTTGACATTATCTCATAAATACGCAACCTTCAACGGGTAGGAAAATTGTTGGTGAAGCTACTTTTGCAGTGCATTGCACCGTGTGCTAATATTTCCTGTGCAAGCAAAGAAAATGTAATATTCTGCAAGCAAGGGGCTTTTAAATCGTGAAAAAGCTACCAATGCTGGACGACTCTGAATTCGAGAGACTATCATTAAAAATAATACTAGAAATGAATGTACACAGGGTACTAGATACGTTTTGCAACAAAATAAATAGCTATTATTTAAGCTAAGTATTGCACACATGAATACAAAAATACATACAAATATAATTATATTGCAGAACTGTTATTACTTTTGTAGTTTTAATTGTTATTATGTTATTTTGTCCATTTTTTAAAACCATATTTTATATGAAATAAAATTATGAAAACGGATAAACTCACGTATATTAACTAATTTTAACTTCATTCCGACGTTTCGAACACTTTACAGGGTTCGTGGTTTGCGAATGTCATCCGCATCCGAGTAATCCTCGCGGTAACCGAAGAAAATATTATCATAATTTATATATTTCTGTGCAACGTTAGGTATCCTAGATATTATTTATTCGGTATCTGTAAAATACAGACACCGCAGCCGCCCTCCTATTCATTCAAACCATCAAATTACATAGTTATTAAGATGTTCACTGTTGATTGGTTGTAATTTAAAAAAAGTAAAAGACTTTAAAGTAAAACAGTAATATATCCTCAGTTAGTAAAATATATGAAAAACTGCAACTCATGGAATTATTTCTTCTTAGCGAGCAGAGGACCGATATGACTGAATTAATAATAATTTGTCTTACAGACATTCAGTCATTTTAAAGTGATGTGATAATATGAGACATGCACGCCTTCAAGATCCCAGTCCACAATGGGAAGAGCTTGCCGAGGACAGAGATAAGTGGCGCAAACTGGTATTAGACGGGGGCAAAATCCATGACGTTGCTTGGCTTAAGACACTCGCTAGTAAGCGCGCCAAGCGTCATCAGCGCGGCACCGGTTCGCCACAGGCCCACTACATCTGTCAGAGTTGTGGTCGTGTTTGTCGCTCCCGTATTGGCCTACACAGCCACGAGAAACGCTGTCTCATCTCCTTACACTACTTGTATGGTCTGATATCATAGACTTTCAAAGGATGAAATGATAATACGAAAGTACCTAATTCAATAAACTCCTGTCTTCTTATATTTTGAAGTAGTTACCATTTTTCTTACTTACACTGCATTCGACAAGGTCCCTTAAAACTTTTACCGTCCTCAAGCGTACAGTTTACAACAATCCAGAAAGACTTTTGATGATTTAAAGCCCCCGTGGCTACTATAAGGAAAACGCAATATTTCGTAAGTATTTTCCCGTGCAGAGCTAATTTATGACCTCAACAAGTAAATCATGGTAGTGGCCACGACCCTATTTGTCACGAATATGTTTATGATCATAATATAACATTAATATATGTGTTGACACTTTCTACGAAAGATTCTATGATAGAGATAGTGATATGAGATCGTGGATTACTATGACATTCGTGATATTACTTTTATAGTGTTGTCATATATACAGTCAGCAAAAAATGTAGTCTGCCACTTTTCGACTTTATTACCAGGGAATAGAGTAGAAAGACATTTTCACTTTTAGGGACACCCAATTAGCATAAAATTAAAAAACCTTAATTGCAGTCAGCTTTCTAACGACAATTAAGTACAATATCTTTAGGAATTAAACTTGATCGGCGTTTTTATTTTATAATATGGCTTATAGTTTGTGAACTGAACACCAAAACCGAGTTATTATCGAAATTTGGTGCTTTGTCGTTACAAAGCGGACTGAAATTAAGGTTTTTTAACTTCACGCTAATCGAGTGACCGAAAAAGTGAAAATGCCCAGAAAAGCGGTAGACTAGAATTTTGTCTGACTGTATTGTCAGACTGTGTACTGATTTAACTCGTTTTTTTTTGGATATGCTGGTAGTTGTCAACTACGTCTACCATTGTATCCAAAAAAATATGAGATACCCACGGAAAACGCGTAATGATGTGCACCGAAGTCACGGCGGTTGAATAAACGCTCGGAGAAATGCCCATCTGGTTTTTTTTGTTTGCATGGTTAGTTCAGGAAAATTACAATATAATCTGATGTTAAAAGGACCTATCCTGTCAAATATTTGGAAACTTTCTTTGAAATTATCTCGTTTGCTGTATTTTCTATGAAGAATGACACCCCGTCCGTGTGTATTCTTTGACTGCGTTTGTATCTTTTCAATAAATGTTCGACCTAGTCTCCACAACTTAAGCTTATGTTAGACTATTCCTTAGGGTGGTCCAAAAAAACATTTATTTTATTTTCCCATGGGGCACCCCCTTATTTTGTTACATCTGTTAAGTTGATAAATTATACCAAGTTTCATAATTTTATTAAAACTATAAAGAGGTGCTCAACGCCTTTGATGTTTTTTATATGTATTGTATGAAATGTGAAAAAATTAAATTACTGTTTCTTAACTTTTTATTTTAGTTATTGCTTCTAGACTGTTTAAACATTGGATTTTTAAGTAACAAAGTAGAAGTTAATTTTTGTTTCTATTTTTTAAGCTTATTTGAATCTTCGCCAAAAAGTCAACCGAATCAATAATTTATTAAAAATAAAAATAAAATGTATTTTTTACCTTCATGACTTTTAAATCCTGTTTTGAACAGTATTAAAGCAATTACTGACATAAAAATCATAAATATAAAATATTGATTTATTTTGGGATTCATTAAATATTTTATTTTTCAAAGGCATTGAGCACCGCTTTGTAGTTGAGATAAAATTACGAAACTTGGTATATTTTATCAACGTTATAGCTGTTACAAAATAAAAGGGTGCCCCATTAAAAAAATATGAAATTATTTTTTTTCCATACAAACGTGGACTACCCTACTATTCCTCCATTGATTTGTACGTAAAGTCGTAGCAAAATGTTAAATGGAAATAATAAAAATACCTATCAAAACGATTTTAACCGCAAAACGCTTTGCGAGCTCTCTAAAACTGAACTTAACCGTTGGAGTATCAGTCTCTCGAAAATCATGACGGCGGGTAGCAGTAATTTGGTTAATTTGTGCCTATGTTATCGTAGAATAAATGACCCGACGTGAGATAGTGGGGGGTTAAAGCCGTTGGCATTTTGCCAGACTGTGGCATGCCTTACACTGGTGTAGAGGTGATGGAAGTGGCTTCCAATAAATTAGTGTGGTCTACGCGTCGCACACTAAAGGTCAACCCCGACACGTTCGTCAGTTCGGTCAGCTCTGAACATGAAATTCTCCATGTCGTAAGTACGCAGAGCAAAATATCGGAGCGACTGGAAGAAAATTGTCAGAGAGAAGGTGATACATGGGAATCAAGAGCCTCAGTAATGATCGTCACACATCAACCACACGTTGTCCATCCGGCGACTATGCATTTGCGACTGACGTGTATCGAGCGACCGTTTGCATTGCCCACTAGTTCAATATTTAAATATGCAGATTAGTGTTCTGCATATTTAGTGCCGTGTGGTGACGGCCGTAAGGGATCATCCATTAATTACGTCACACCAATTTCTGGATTTTTTGACCCCTCCCTCCCCCCATGTCACACTTCGTCACAATTGACTACACCCTCCCCCCTTAGTGTGACGTTACATTTAGATTTTTAGTTTAGGAAGGTAAAAATTACAACATGACTTTGTAACATTTTTTTTATTAGGTTTGCTTAAAATGATTTATAAAATTAACGAAGAGAAAGTCAACAATAATGAAAAAATACTGATTAAAAACTTATTCTTCCTTCGTCCAAAAATTTTGGATACACTCTTTATTATTTTTTATTTTTTTTTTAATTTTAACAAATAATATAACTTTATTTTAGAAGATCAACAATTTAAATAAATTACAAATTAAACTAAAATGAAAAAATAAAGATAAAACTTACACTAAAATTAAAATATACCTAAACAAATTACCTATAAAAAGAAAATACCTTCCAAAATACACTCTTTCATGTTCATGTATTCATGTATGTAAGGATTGTGATGTCACAAACATGGGACTCCTCCCTCCCCCCTGTCACGATATGTCACATTTTGCTGACCCCCTCCCTCCCCCTTTAGGTGTGATGTAATTAGTGGATGATTCCTAAGAATACATTTGTCACCACCCCAACTCCTCCTGCGGGTGTCGTAAGAGTCGACTAAGGGATTGAAGTGTCACTGACCGCTATTTGATAAATATTGATGATGGGCAGCAGCGTCATCATAGTAGACACATTACTGCGATCGCCAATCCGCTTGCCCATCGTGGCGATTATGGGCATTTACCTCCTAATGCGTTTATACACATAGTTAATAGGAGAGGCCTATGTCCAGCAGTGGACTATCATAGGCTGATGATGATGATGATGATGATATTTAACTAAACGGGTTGCTCATGTAATTGAAGTCAATAATTGCTCGACATGTTTCGATCCATTATGAGGATCCTCATTGCGGAATACCCCCGACCAAAGCTCCATGATGACGATCCTCTTAATGGATCCAAACATGTCGAGCACAACTATCGACTTAAAGGTTTTCGCACATTGTAACAACTCAAAACTCAATCGATTCTATGCCAAATATTGAAATTTAAACCCTTCGTCCTGTCTTCTAGGATTAATCTCAAAAAAATATATTAAAGTGTTACCTACACGACGAGTGGTCTATTCATAATACACTAAAGGACTACCCCGACACGTTCGTCACACATTGACCACACGTTGTCCACATGGCGACTATTCGTTTGCGACTGACGTGTATCGAGCAACCATTTGCATTGCCCAATCGTTCACGCCGCGTTGTCCATTAGTGACCATTGGGTGGATAAACTTATCGAAAGTGTGAGTACCGAGTAAAGTGGCGTACCTAATAAAGAAGAGGCCTATACTCAGCAGTGGGTGGACACGGGCTGAATAGTAGTAGTAGTAGTAGTATGCCATCATCATCATCAGCCTATGATAGTCCACTGCTGGACGTAGGCCTCTCCTATTAACTATGCGTAACGCATTAGGAGGTAAATGCCCATAATCACCACGCTGGGCAAGCGGATTGGCGATCGCAGTAATGTGTCCACTATGATGACGCTGCTGCCCATCATCAATCTTTTATCATGGTCAGTGACACTTCGATCCCTTAGTCGACTCTTACGACACCCGCAGGAGGAGTTGGGGTGGTGACAAATGTATTCTTACTACCGTCACCACACAGCCTGTAAGTAGAAAGAAGAAGAAGAAGAAAGAAGAAAAACATTTATTTGTGACGCTTACAGTAAACATAAACAGGACAACATAGGAAATAAAAAAAAACAATAAAGAATAAATAAAAAGAAGGTAAGTGGTGTGTGCATCACAAAATGGACCCAACTCAGCATATTGCCGACTAAGAAATCGGCGCTGGTCTTCCGTAGGGCCCATTCAGTGATGCCACGACAGATAACACAAAAAGTTACAAACATTTAAAATAAACAATACCACAATAACAACATAAAAAATAATTAGAATTACTATTATATACTACTTACACATTTTTTCATTGTCCATGAACGCGACCACATCACTGTCATCCGCCTCCGCCAATTGCATAGCTGTCATCACTGACAGTGACAGCAGCGAAGAAAAAATGGCGAATTTCGGAAGTAGTAGTATGTATTCTGCATTATTAAAGTAACCGTATCCAGTTGCTTATGTCCTTGTCCCGGAGTGATGGTAGACTGTACTCCGCACTCGGCTCGCACGCGATACATAGCGCTCCCTGCGTTGACATTTTCCGAATCACTGACTACCCGCAACGAATTTTTGAGGAAATTTCAGCTGTGCTGGAATTTTGAATTTTATAATTGGAAGGCGGAATTTTAGATGTTATATTATAAGTAGGGCCGGTAACGGTCTGGTCGCACCTTTTAATTGGTCACAACACTCACAATCAGACATCGTGAGGAAGCAAAGAAGAAGAATATTTGAGAACTAGAAATTTATTTGTAAGAACAGTTAAAACAAGAGAATACCTTACTTACCTCAACACTAACTAAAACTACGCTGCAATGTATCTATCTATGTTCGGTTAGGTATTTAACTAAGTGTAGGTACCTAAATTAAAAAGGTTTTATTAAAAAATGCATTTAAACCGTACCCATATCGGCATCCCGCTTCAACTCATGGATTCGCTCGCCACTGGTCGCCTTAGACCAATGTCGTGGCCACAGCAATCCTTCCGACGCATAGTCATATCAAAAACTTATAATTATGCGATTTGCCAGTATACAGTGTGTAAGTCTAATACGGGCGATCAATTAAACCAGGCATGGGATTCATTAGTGTAATCATAGATTACAAGGTTTTTAGGGTTCCGTAGCCAAAATGGCAAAAACGGAACCCTTATAGATTCGTCATGTCCGTCTGTCCGTCTGTCCGTCTGTCACAGCTGATTTACTCGGAAACTATAAATGCTACAGTAACGAAATTTGGTAAGGATATGTGTTGTATGAACCGCTACAGGATTATGATACTAAATTGTAAAAAAACCATTGGGGTGGGGGTCCTCCATACATGTAACTGAGGGATAGAATTTTTTTTTTAGTTGTATATAAGCGTGTGGGGTATTAATAGAAAGGTCTTTGAAAATGATATGAAGGTTTATAAATCTTATTTAAATTTAAGAAAATCGTTTTCGAGATATCAGCTCTCAAAGTCTGAAAAATGTGTCCCCCCCCTCTATTTTTTAAACTACGCGATATAAAATTAAAAAAAAAAATATGTTATGCACATTAATAAACTCTATCAACGATTTTTGGTTTGATTTAATTATCTCTTTTAGTTTTTGAGGTAGGTTGATTTAACTGTATATTTTTAATAATAAATTGATAATGGTACGGAACCCTTCGCGCGCGAGTCCGACTCGCACTTGGCCAGTTTTTTTTTAAAGTTACTCTTAATTATGACCCCACAGATTTTTTTTAAGATTATCGGAGCAGCAATGTAGGTAAGAACATTTGTTATTGACATGGCAGTTATGTCATCTGCTTTTGAAATTAGCTGTCAACGAGTATTTAACTCGCGTATGTTGCTCTACATTGCGCGCCGAATTATTTTGTATGGAAAAATTAGTTGCTCTAATTTTAAGTAAAAGTTATTTAAATGTACTTTTCGGTAAATTACTGAACATGGTAATTTGCGAATTCACGAATTTAAGCACGCAATCTGCCAAAAATCCGTATTGGCCTTATGCGGTTTTGGTCATATACGTCGGAAGGAAATCGGTGACCTATAGTTGCCGATTTCTAAGAATGAACTTTTGACAGTTAAGATATGAGCCTTATATATGTGACGTTAAGACTATCGGAAAAATGGTGAGCCTTGCCCTAAAATTTTTGTCAGCCTCCATAGTCCAGTTGGTTAGTGATCCTGCCTACGACGCTGGAGGTTACGGGTTCGAATCCTGGCGAAGGCATTGTTTGTGTATTTATTTATCACAAATATTTGTTCCTTGGTCATGGCCATCTATGTATTTATTTAAGCCTGAATTGAGCTTACCGTGGGTCTAGGTCGATTTGTGTAAGATGTCCCAAGATATTTATTATTTTATTTATTAAATAAATAATGATCAATCTATAACTGTCAAAAGTTCATTCTTGGAAATCTGCAACTATAGCGTAGTTCAAGTATATCTTTACGACCTTGGTGCTACATAATACTTGCACGATGTTATCACTAACCGACATACGCAACTTTCAGCCGCCCATTATCCGGAAACTCTTTCCACACTTGTGCGTGGTGCAAATGACAAGACCTGCGACCATATTATAAGGTCCTAATTTATTAGTTGCAGATATTTTAACACATGATACTTTACATTAAAATAATTAACTTTAAATGTAAATTAAGAAATCTTTTCCTGTAACTTTTTTGATTTCATTTTCCTAACAAAAAAATAATAATAATTTCGTTTAAAAAAAAATCATCATGTGCATTATCACAATACATGTCACAATAACACTGTCTGTCATGTCATCAAACGACACAATCCAATGGAAAATAACATGACATTGACAATCAAGTATTTAATTTATCGACGTGAAGAGGCCAGTTCCAGTTAAGTAGTACGTAAAAGTAGTACTAGAATCTGTTCAATGAGTTTTCATTTAATAATCACATAAACATGGTGCTTTTACGTAGCAAATTAGTTTTTCCGTTTTCTCCAAAAAAACATCGTAAAAGCTATAATGTTTCACGGTTATACTCCAGTGACCGAGTACTATCAGCTGTAAAAATATCTGCATCTAATAAATTAGGACCTTATATAACAAGGACGTCTAACGCCAGCTCAAATATGCCCACAAAATCACGGGTCCACGGAAAAAACATGTTCAAAGCCTAAAAAACCAGAGCAAATTCACACCTTATTCTGTTAAAAGTAAGGTAGTTTTCCTTCCGTAATTTGAATGACTACACATGTTCTTTCCGTGGACCGTTCAATTGTGCCAAGATGAGCAGGACATTGCGCTTTTCTTAACACCGCGCATATTTTGGCGCAACATCTTTGATATTTTTTTATAGCCAACTAAAACTTTTTTGGATCAATCAGAACTATTTTTAAATGGCGGTTTAAGTATGTATTGGTTGATATTGAAATTCATTACCATGATGCATCGAAAAGTCCCCCCTTTTCAACTAAAGTTCAGGACCGTTTTTGAAAGGCAATCTAGTAATGGCGTGCGGCTTCCATGTTGTATTCGTTCGAACAAATCCTGATTTTTCTC